>AVPN01000110.1:82523-93144 GCA_000695325.1 Pleurobrachia bachei | reverse complement strand
GAGAGAGAGAGTGAGTGAGAGAGAAAGGTGTGGGTGCAAGGTGTTAGCTGCTACTACAGCTCCAATACAGTACACTATCATTTCCGTGTTAGCAAGTTATTGTACTAGTAGCTCAATCTTCTTTCTCTCTCTTTCTCCCCTTCTCTCTCTTTTTCTCCCTCTCTTTTTCTCTCTCTCCCTCTCTGTAACATACATGCACCTTTGCTGAGAAAGTGTTTGACCATTTTGTCGTTAACTCTCACCACTTATTTTAAGCTCCTCGTGGTCAACCATAGTTTGGGCCTATCAGCTATCTTTTCCCAACAACTCTTTTCCCATAATCCCCTCTCTTCTCGCTATCCCTCTTGTAACCCTCAGTTTAAAGATCCACGTTTCTGTGATCAGAGCAACTCTTGATCGTTTTCCGATTCCCAAAGTGGCCATGTGCTGGGTGAGAGAAAGAGAGTGAGAGAAATAGAGAGAGTGAGGGGTGAGGGGGTGAGAGAGAGCCCAGTTTGGGCATGTGGAGAATCCATGCCTCATGAGATGTAGATGTATGAGGGGAGATCCCCCTTAATTGGGTCCCCTCAGGGCCCATTATGACACGGCGAGTAGCCCCTCTCATATAGAAAGCTCTTGACAGGCCGTCCTCACTATTTCGTACCTCAATTTAGTTGCGTTTGCATCTTATACCACTCTAGGTGGTAGACTTTCAGTGCATTAAGAGATTTCAGTAATACTAATAGTCTAATACAACAGTTCTAGCCTCTTGATTAAACAGGTTAAGAAGATCAAAATGCTTTAGGGCCATAATATTTATCCAATCGCTTTATTTGCCAGGATTAACTTTGTAATCGCATGACTTGATATTGATTTTAAGTTTAATAGATAGAAGGATTAATTAGATCATAAAGATACTGAACATACTGATAATTGATACTTCTAGAAACTCTAAGTATTGCCATCTCAAACAGGCATCGTTTCAATGAAAATATCATCTTCTAACAGACCTCTCTATCTCTATCTCTAGAGAGAAGATGTACATCCCAGTTACTAAAAGTTGTGCACTGAGAGGAAGTGATGTGTCGGTGGGTCACTACAGGGCTAAGCCATATGACCACAACCCCAGTTCCTACCTGCCCCTCCAACATGATAACTCAGTAGATAGTGATCCAGAGATACGACATGCATTGGAGAAACAGGTAACTGGAGTTGACCAATCATATCGGCTGGTTTTGAGAAAGGTAACACAACCACTAGACCTAACTACAGATCATGTGAGGCCAGGTCTGGGCCCTCGATGAATGATAAATTCTTTGATTATATGGCCTCTGATTGTTTAAGTTGAACAGTGTTCACTGAACACCCATTCAAGCCAGTGTTAGGTGCGGTGTTTAGCCGGGTATTTGGGTGTGTTCAGTAGAAACAAAAGAGTCCAGTATTCAGGGTGTATTGTCTTCAGACAATAGTGCTCTTCGTCAATGGATAGAATTAGATGAGAGAGTCTAGTGAGAGAGGGAGAGAGAGAGAAGAGAGGGCGAGAGAGAGAGAGAGAGAGAGAGAGAGAGAGAGAGAGTGAGGGGTGAGAGTGACTAGTGAGGGGATGAGAGAGAGCCCAGTTTGGGCATGTGGAGAATCCATGCCTCATGAGATGTAGATGTATGAGGGGAGATCCCCCTTAATTGGGTCCCCTCAGGGCCCATTATGACACGGCGAGTAGCCCCTCTCATATAGAAAGCTCTTGACAGGCCGTCCTCACTATTTCGTACCTCAATTTAGTTGCGTTTGCATCTTATACCACTCTAGGTGGTAGACTTTCAGTGCATTAAGAGATTTCAGTAATACTAATAGTCTTTATGTTGTCAAGATCGGAGAACTAATTTGTCCAATTCTTCTAGTTTTACTTTTAGGGTCATTATATCTAATCGCTTGATTTGCCAAGATTTACTTTGTAATCGCATGACTTGATATTGATTTTAAGTTTAATAGATAGAAGGATTAATGAGATCATAAAGATACTGAACATACTGATAGTTGATACTTCTAGCAACACTATAAGTATTGCCATCTCAAACAGGCATCGTTTCAATGAAAATATCATCTTCTAACAGACCTCTCTATCTCTATCTCTAGAGAGAAGATGTACATCCCAGTTACTAAAAGTTGTGTCCTGAGAGGAAGCGATGTGTCGGTGGGTCACTACAGGACTAAACCATATGACCACAACCCCAGTTCCTACCTGCCCCTCCAACATGATAACTCAGTAGACAGTGACCCAGAAATACGACATGCATTAGAGAAACAGGTAACTGAAGTTGACCAATCATATCGGCTGGTTTTGAGTAGCAGAAACAGGTAACACAACCACTAGACCTAACTACAGATCATGTGAGGCCAGGTCTGGGCCCTCGATGAATGATAAATTCTTTGATTATATATAATATATATGGCATTATATATAACATATATGGCCTCTGAGTGTTTAAGTTGAACAGTGTTCACTGAACACCCATTCAAGCCAGTGTTAGGTGCGGTGTTTAGCCGGTGTTTAGCCGGGTATTTGGGTGTGTTCATATCAGTAGAAACAACGGAGTCCAGTATTCAGGGTGTATTGTCTTCAGACAATAGTGCTCTTCGTCAATGGATAGAATTAGATGAGAGAGTCTAGTGAGAGAGGGAGAGAGAGAGAGAGAGAGAAACATGGGAGGGAGAGAGAGAGAGAGAGACAGTGAGAGCGATGAGGTACCCTGAGGGTTAAAGTGGTACACTCCCGGTACACTCAAACAGAGTGGCCGGGATAGTCCAAATTGAATAGCTGCATTCTATTAATCTGTTACACCCCATCTAGATAAACCACAGAAGAACAACGCACAAGCTGTCAGAACAGAGGAGAAGGAAGATTCTGAACAGCCGGTTTGAGGATTTGAGGGATATAGTTCCAGCGTGCAGAGACAGCTCCCACACCAAACAGACCATTCTAGACAAAGGTATAGATCATAGAAATTAGAAAATGATTTCATGATCTACAAAAGGCTACTCCTAACAGTAGCTAACACCGAAGTTAGGCCTAACCTATAGTCATACATATATCTGAGAAATTTAGCCTCATTTACACTAACTCTGACCCCCTTTCTAGCGCTCCAGTACATCGACCAGATAATGCGTAGTATCAAGAGCCAGGATAAGACGATAGCAGAGCTAAGTGGTGAGAGGGCACGACAGGTAGAGCTACAGAGAGAACACCAAATGTGGCAGGCTAAAATGGAGTATATGAGGTGAGTAGTGGTGAATTAGGGCATCTGTGGAGGGTTTTAGGGCTAAGCTTCTTTTACACTGGAGAGAGAAGGTCGGAAAAGGCAAGGTTCGGGTAGCGGGTTTGAACTGGGATTCAGGGTTAACGGGATTGAAGGGAGTGATTAGGGGTTTACATACTGAGTGACACATTCCCCCATTGTTCCAGTTACCATATTGTCGCCTGTCATAGTGCACCTCCCTTTGTCTATGTAACAATTCCATAAGAGTCCTGGGTCTCTATTCTCTCTCATACAATAGACGTACGCTCTTTGTCTCTCAGTTGGTTTTCCCAACAGTGCTCTCTCGACTCTTTGCTAACTAGCGGGGGCACGTGAACAGTGGAGATCAGGGGTGGCACATGCGCTATTTAACCCTAGGGGGATGATCACGTGATACACACATGTGAAACAACACATACCTCTCTCTCGCAGGAAGAGTTACGGTATGCAGACACAACAACAACAACATCATCAGGCCCCTCCTCCTCCCCATTCCTCGTGTACTACCATCCACCACTTCAATATGATGTCCTCCCAGCTGCCAGGACATCACCATCATCACCATCACCATCTGCAGCAGAGGAAAATACCCACTGAGGCGATCTGAGGATAGGGGAGTGTGAGTGGTCTCAAATCAGTGGTGTGTGTTTGTATATTAGAGATAAAGGGGAACCTTAGACTCACAATATATCAGAGATTCTGTTGAAGAGATAAATCCGGACAATTGATCAAGTGTTAACCGTTATCTATCACTATGTTAACCTTCTCTCCTCTGTGTACGTGTGTAATGTATCAATTCTATTTCTTACCAACACCTGAACTCTCGGAGATTGTTAGTCATACTTATTATAATTACACCACTTGATGTTAGGTATGGTTGTCCTATATCAGGCATCTTATAGTAGAGGTCATTTGTCGTAAATTGGACCTGTAACGATCACAGGCAGATGAGCGGTGACTACTTGTAGGAGTCTAGAGAGAGAGTGGGTTGAGAGGAAGAGAGAGAGAGAGATAGGGGGAGAGAGAGGAGGTTGAGAGAGAAAGAGAGAGTAGAGAGAGGGAAAAAAGTGATGGAGAGAGGGGAGAGAGCGAGAGAGAGAGAGAGAGAGGGAGTGAGATAAAGCTATAGATTGTAACTGCACAAAACTGCTTAGTTTGCTGCTGTAACAAGTAAATAATCATCACATACAACTTGTAACTCTAGACTCATGACTTGTGCCCCCACATACAAACACTTGCCTCTCACAACACACACTCTTTGTATAAATCTCCCGTCAGTGCCTAGCCACTCTCCTCGCGCTGCTTTGATAAGAGCGAAGCACGCGAGAACGGCCGTCACCACAATGCAGCTGACAAGTAGTCTCTGACTGTTCATCTTCTCTGATCTTGACAAGACTCCTTGTCCTAATATTGTCTCTTTTTTACATCGTCACACATATAATACATAGTTCTTTCTACAGAGTAATAAACAAATAAACAGATCCAGCTGTTTTACATATAATAAATCACAGTTCATATATATCCCCCTAATTCATACACTCCCCATATTCATAATAATATGATAATATGAAGAGGGAGTCCTAATTTACAGTGTTCTGAACCAGCCTACCCGGCCCTCCTCAAGTTCAATATATTCCCTTTGTGTGGCTCACACCGCGCTCTGTGAGGGTTTCCCCTAGACTCTGATCTGTTAGTCGTAGAGGGGTCCCCTAGACTCTGATGTTGGCTCGAGCTTTCTCCAGAATATCCTTCCTTATCTTGGGATACTGAGGGTGGGCCTGGAGTACCTTGTGGCACACATCAATGGCGTCAACAAACCGCTTAGCTTTGAGGTAGTTGAAGGCCAGTTTGAAACCTGTCAGGAAGGGGATTTGGGTTACTCATTTGTTGGTACTTGCTAGAAGAGGGAAAGAGGTGAGTTCCTCCAACTATGGGGACGGATATTAACAAGTAAAGTGAGGAGAGAGAGAGAGAGAGAGAGAGAGAGAGAGAGAGAGAGAGATCACTAACAGTTAACACACAACAACTCTCTGCCATCTGTCATACGTCGAGTCCTATGTATTGTGGCATGTGTCATGTGTCCTGTCTCAAGGCATGAATATATATGTCACTTGTTTGTTGTGTGCGGAGGAGAGGGCACTAGTAGGGAGGTTAGTTTGTATAACATGCTTGTGTTGTAGCTCTCATGTGTCAGTACCTCCACTGCAGTGTACAGGGTGTCCCAGAAAGATCGTACCAGCTCCTAATAGGTGCTGGATCATTCTGGAATTGTTTGTCCTACTATCACGTACCTATTGTTGGGTTGGTAAAATTGCTGAACTGCCACGCTTTTTCATAGTTCAATGCAGCATCCTTGTATGAACTCTCCTTCTCGTGTATATACCCCTGGTACTCCCAGGCCTTGAAACAACTCTGGTTGTGTTGCAGGCACTTCTTCAGCAGATCTTGAGCCAGGTCAAACTTGCTGCTCATTATGTAGATATCTGCCAGGAGTAACCACGCTTTCTCAAACTCCTCCGCATCTGGAAGAGTGGGTTGGGTTATAACAAGATAGGAACTTGCCAAAAAGAGACCTTGTTAGGATCAGTTATCCAAGTTAACATGCCACATTCGCACTGTGAAATGTATCAACTTACCAAGAGGATTCCATGACATCTTAGAGATCCTCTTCAGTTGGTTTCGAGCTTTAGGTGCCTGTTTGAGGAGCATGAAAGCAACAGCAGATCCCAATAAGGCAGGAACATGGTCCGATTGCGTGGCAACTATCTCCATAAAACTCTCAAGTGCACGTTCAGCGTTCTGTTTGTTTAGGGAGTTCAACCCACAATATCCCTCTAGGATCTTGACTCTAACTGCTGTTTGAGCGCTGGTCGGACGGAGATCCTGTAGTAGCTTGTCAGCAGCCTTTACTGCTAGCAGCTCGTTATCTCTCCTCTCGGCATCAGATTCTGAACTCTGAAAGACCTCCCCTCCAATCGTGTCCATGTCAGGGTTCAGACAGATACCCACCATCTTCAATACCGCCCTCTCTCCCCAGGTACTGTCCTTTCTGGCGAGGTTGAAGTGCTTCAGGGCTATGTGGGAGTTGCCTGTATGCCACGCATGGAGCCCCTTGCAGTAATTGAACCCAGCAGATAGGGGAATCTTGGGAGAGTGTCGTTCTGCTAAATCAAAGAATTGGTGGCACTCCTGGGTCTTCCCTGCCCTTCTGAGTAGGTCCACTAAGGTAGCCAGAGCCTCGAAGTTATCGGGCCGCTTCATAAGGAGCTGCTGAAAGTGGTGGATAGCCTCAATGTGATGGTTTCTCTGGAACAGCACCTTCGCCATGATAATTGTGGCACCCTCATTCTGAGCATTCTTCTGAAGGAGCACTGAACAGATATTCTGACACTCTTCTAGCTCCCCTACAGATAAATGCAGGTTAGCTAGAGCCAGAGATGCCTCGGTGTTATCTGGGTCTTGGTTGAGGGCATCCCTGTAGCACTGGATAGACTTTTCAAAGTCCCTAGCATCACAGTAGTGTTCTGCAATTGTTATGCTGAGAGTGGCAAAGTTTTTCTTGAATTTCTCAGTTTTCTCTGAGTTTTCCACGGATGCCCGTTTCACAACTCTGTCCATGCATTCCCCTGCCTTTCTAAAGTTGTCCAAGGCATCCGCTAGATGCCCTTTCTTCTGTGCCATCACACCCAGTAACTCGTTATACCGTGATTCCTCGACAAGGGCGGCCAGCCCACCAGACCCATCCAATCCATCCAGTGCGGATTTCAGGACTCTCTCCGCTTTATCAAATGATTTCAATTTGATCAGCAGATCGGCCAGATCATACCTCAGATCGGTTAACCCGGGGGTCTGTTTCAGGGCTGTTTCATAGTAGTTCATGGCCTTGTTGTAGTTGTGAGTCTGCACAAAGGCCTTCCCAATCTTACTGGCCAGTTTGGCATCCCGGGGGTTCTTCTTCAGAGCACTTTCATACACAGAGATTGCTTTATCGGGTTCCGTGATCCTCATATAGGCATCTCCCAACAAGATGAAGTTCTCTGGTGTGGGAGACATGTCCACTAGGTCCTGGAAACACCCAATAAACAACTTCTTATCCTTCCTGTGTTTATAATAAATCTCTGCCAACTTCTTCCTAGCTTGACTGTAGAACGGTTTGTCAGGCTCGATCCTCTTTAGGTTCGTCAGGGCTGTATCGTAGTCACCCCGTCCTATAGCGAGATCTGCATTGGCAATTGCTATCCTGATCTCCCCAGGAGTCCCCTGAAACTCGTTAATTGCATCTTGCATCACCTTGGTGGCCTCGTGGGTCTGCCCCAGAGCCTTGTTCACCTCTATCAGCTCGAGATACACTCCGACCTTGTCAGTGCCATCAGTTCCACTCTTGTTGAACAACTTCAGGGCTTGGTTGAAGGTCTTCAGAGAGTCAGCTAGTTGTCCCCGTTCCTTCTGTACACAACCCTGCACATAACTAAGGTAGCCAGAGCCTCGAAGTTATCGGGCCGCTTCATAAGGAGCTGCTGAAAGTGGTGGATAGCCTCAATGTGATGGTTTCTCTGGAACAGCACCTTCGCCATGATAATTGTGGCACCCTCATTCTGAGCATTCTTCTGAAGGAGCACTGAACAGATATTCTGACACTCTTCTAGCTCCCCTACAGATAAATGCAGGTTAGCTAGAGCCAGAGATGCCTCGGTGTTATCTGGGTCTTGGTTGAGGGCATCCCTGTAGCACTGGATAGACTTTTCAAAGTCCCTAGCATCACAGTAGTGTTCTGCAATTGTTATGCTGAGAGTGGCAAAGTTTTTCTTGAATTTCTCAGTTTTCTCTGAGTTTTCCACGGATGCCCGTTTCACAACTCTGTCCATACATTCCCCTGCCTTTCTAAAGTTGTCCAAGGCGTCCGCTAGATGCCCTTTCTTCTGTGCCATCACACCCAGTAACTCGTTATACCGTGATTCCTCGACAAGGGCGGCCAGCCCACCAGATCCATCCAATCCATCCAGTGCGGATTTCAGGACCCTCTCTGCTTTATCAAATGATTTCAACTTGATCAGCAGATCGGCCAGATCATACCTCAGATCGGTTAACCCGGGGGTCTGTTTCAGGGCTGTTTCATAGTAGTTCATGGCCTTGTTATAGTTGTGGGTCTGCACAAAGGCCTTCCCAATCTTACTTGCTAGTTTGGCATCCCGAGGGTTCTTCTTCAAAGCACTCTCATACACAGAGATTGCTTTATCGGGCTCCGTAATCCTCATATAGGCATCTCCTAACAAAATGAAGTTCTCTGGTGTGGGAGACATGTCCACTAGGTCCTGGAAACACCCTATAAACAACTTCTTATCCTTCCTGTGTTTATAATAAATCTCTGCCAACTTCTTCCTAGCTTGACTGTAGAACGGTTTGTCAGGCTCGATCCTCTTTAGGTTCGTCAGGGCTGTATCGTAGTCACCCCGTCCTATAGCGAGATCTGCATTGGCAATTGCTATCCTGATCTCCCCAGGAGTCCCCTGAAACTCGTTAATTGCATCTTGCATCACTTTAGTGGCCTCGTGGGTCTGCCCCAGAGCCTTATTCACCTCTATCAGCTCGAGATACACCCCAACCTTGTCCGTACCATCAGTTCCACTCTTGTTGAACAACTTCAGGGCCTGGTTGAAGGTCTTTAGAGAGTCAGCTAGTTGTCCCCGTTCCTTCTGTACACAACCCTGCACATAGTGGTATATCGGAGAGTCCATGAGGTCAAAATTGTAGCTGAGCCCGATCTCCAGGGATTGGAGAGCTTGTCGGGCATTTCCCTCGTTTAGGGCTATCTTGGCCATTAATAGGTGGGCCTCCCCATAGGACACATCGTGTTCTAGGCACTCCTGGCAGAGTGTTTTAGCTGGCTCAACTTGACCTGTTTAGAGGGAGAGGGAAGGGTTAGAGCGGGTGTAGAAAGAGAGAGAGAGACAGAGCAAGAGAGAGAGAGAGAGAGAGAGGTTAGAGAGAGAGAGAGAGAGAGAGAGAGAGAGATAGTGAGGGGAAAAAGGATCCCTAGCTGTGTTTCTGGAAACTTGTTAACCTACCTGAGAGGAACTTTACTTTAGCAGACAGGAAAAGAGCCTCCAGGAGTCCAGGAGCACCAGTGGTTAGTGGTGTTAGGAGATTCAAACATTGGGTCAGGATTGGAGAGGTTATCTGCCCCTGTGCGGGTGGCTGAGGGGAGAGAAACATGTTAGCATGACAAGGTTTAACTTATTGGCAGTCAAGTATAAAGTGTTCCCAGTTCCCACTCTGAGTCTGAGACAATGTTTGACTTACCTCAGGTGAAGCAAATGTAAGGTAGAGTTTGACAACCGAAAGTAGAAAATCTGGATCCATTTTAACAAAGTATTCACAGCCCGGCATTTCACCCTAGAAAGTAGGAACAATGTATTAGTTGACAGGTATTATGATAATATTACTCAGTATCCACCCTAATTATGCACGTGTGCTAAAACTTAAAAGTTAAAACCCTATATGTACTATATTATCACATGTTATTATTTATACCTCGAGTTCAGTGGTTCTCATTCCCACAGCCTCCGCTAGGTACTCCAACACTTCCGCCTCTGGGACACCCTGCTGGCTTGCTACAAGTCCCTTCAGGTACAACATATCTGCTGGCCTGCCCGTAGTAGTGGAGATCTCGTAGAGAAAATCAAGTTGCGAAGCAGCATCCTCGACATTACCAGCAACCAATAAACATCTCGTTCCGCCTGAAAAGAGGGGGTGTGTGAGAGAGAGCTGAGATAGTGAGATAGAGGGGGAGACAGAGATGGATAGAGAGAGAGAGATAGTGAGGGGAGACAGACAGAGGGCAATAGAGAAAGAGACAGATAGAGGGATAGATAGGGGAACAGAGAGAGAGAGAGAGAGAGAGTCAGTGAGAGCGAGATCGATTAGGTAGTTGTAGAGCATTAGTCACACCGCAACCTACCCTTATGCTTATACCTATCTCCTTTCTTACAGTGAGAGAGTATATATTTTGTACTTAGTAGTAGGCATGACAGAAAGCAACTCAGTGTCTCTGTCTCATCTAGTGTGTTGACCTCTACCTATCTGTGTCTCTGTCTGTATTCCAGCGCCTCTGTCTCTGCTGCTGTCTGATCTCTCTCTCTGCTTGTCTCTGCTGTCTGATCTGTGTGTGTGTCGACCTGTCACTGCGTACCCCTGCTTACCATGCTTGAGATCGTGTGTATGCCTGCTATGCACATAGAGATGGGAAGGGAACAATTGAGTGAGATCAGGGATACAAAGAAGGAAAGAGAGAGAGAGAGAGAGAGAGAGAGAGAGAGAGAGAGAGAGAGAGAGAGAGAGAGAGAGAGAGA
>AVPN01000110.1:58886-78041 GCA_000695325.1 Pleurobrachia bachei | reverse complement strand
GAGAGAGAGAGAGTGAGAGAGTGAGAGAGAGAGAGAGAGAGAGAGAGAGAGAGAGAGAGAGAGAGAGAGTGTGAGAGAGAGAGAGGGAGATATAAAACAAGAGATTTAGAGAGTAGTGAAATTAAAATATTTTTATAGAAAGTTGCTTACTCTAAGTTGCTACGATGGTTTAGTTGACAGAAATTTTAGGATACCCAACAGGAAGAGACAGCCTTTAAGTGGACGAAGAAATTCTTTTAAAGCTAGTTAGAAAATTGTACCTACTTTTTGTACAATTTGTCCTTGTATTGGATAACATACAGATCTAATTTCGTAGCTGTCTGGGCGTGAAACACTGTTTTTCTTATTAGAAGAGAGATGGTAATAGGAAGTTATAATTTCACTGAGCGCGGTGATATTGACCTGGTAATGAATGATTGCCTGGTTGACTCGGTGAATTACACACTTTAAAACACATACATATACCATCACTTGTTCTGTCTTCATCTTCCGATCTAGTCTTTCCATTTCCAAAACGGAACTGGTGTCTCTTCCCTTCTCTATCTCTCTCTCTCTTTCTCTCTCTTTCTATTAAATCTTGTATCTTTGTCTCACTTGACCAACTCTACTTGCTGTCTTGATAACTAGTGTCAATCAGTACCTAAGAATTGGCCAATAGTTAGTATGAACTCACAGGATCGGTGGCGGCCTCCTAACTATCCAATAGGAGGCACTATACCTAGATCGGTTTTAATACGCTAATGGCCCCCAAGAGAAGTGGCCAACATCATCAAGTAAACCACTTGACTTCAGCCACTGTTCTATATATAATACTGAGAATAAAGATTCTTGGAACACTCGAACTGCAAAAATAAAACTGCTGCTGACATTAGCGACTTTTCTTGTATATCATCTCACGCTAAACGAATTGCTTTCGCTGCTGTTTCGCAACTCTTCCACTTCTTGCTTCTTTGTGGTTTCGTTTTACTAGAGATTGATCTGCAGGAAGTGAACTTGCAACGTTTTGTAGAAATTTGATTTTGACACCCTGTACAATATGTTGCCATAAAGGTAATGTAATGTGTAAAATACAATCATCATATTATTGTGTACATTGTTCTCTCCCCCTAGTATCCATGAAACATCAGGGAGAATGATGATTTAGTTTGTGAATGACATGATACTCATACGACGTCAATCGATCATCACCAACGATCAAATCAAGGAACAGAGAGACCGGATATTTGCACGGCGCCAGTCGACACTCTCACAATATGACTTCAAAAGCAACAACAAAACCTCCAAGGATATTATTGTTCTCAATGTCAGGGGAAACTTCTACGAGGTAGATTGGGGGTGGATTATTACTTCTTCTGAATTTCTAAAAAACAACTTTGCTGGTTTATGCATATATAATAGGCATAACTTGCAATACTCCAATTCTCTGTATGATATTTTCAGGCATTTCTCTCCACTCTCCAAAAGTATCGCGACACCCTCCTGGGGTCTGTGGAGCTGGAGGAATTCTTCGATGAAGACAGTGGAGAGTATGTGATAGATACAGACCCCCAGATCTTCTACACAATCCTACACTTTTATCAGACTCGAGGCCAGCTATTCTGTCCACCCTCTGTCACTGAGGAACGCTTTCTAGAAGAGGTACAAGTTGATTGGTTGAGAGCAGGTCACGTGATGCCAATAATGTTCTCTGATTGGCTGATCACACTAACACTTCCACTTTCCACAGGTTAAGTTTTTCAGGTTGACAAAGTACTTTCTGAAGTTGACAGACAGTACAGATGACTTGGCAGAGGAGGAGGATGAGGGGGCTAGGAGACCTCCACAACGCAGCAAACTGTGGTGAGTGCGCGGGGGGGTGGTTGAGGGGGTTAGGAGACCTCCACAACGCAGCAAACTGTGGTGAGTGCATCCCCACGATCTGCTGATTTCTAAACCCCGAATGATGTTTTTAGCACGTGCGTGCTAAAAATATTACCGGGTGAATGAACTACCGGCATTTACCTGGCCGGAGAGGGAAAAATGTATGCTAATATCTACAATTAAACCAACAACGGGACAATAGGTTACAAATCAATGCATATATTGCCCCACAGAAGCTAAGGTTCCTGACAACATCATATTGTCATGTTACCAGCATTAACCCACTCTCCCATGTTTCAGGATCTTCCTGGAGAAATCTAAATCCTCTCTGGGAGCCCTGATCTGGTCCTACATCTCCATCGTTTTCATCCTTATTGCAGTCTCAATGTTTATGGTAGAAACCTTGCCACCAGTTGAAAATGAACTCGCTAAAACACAATCCCTCCTCGCCAAGATTTTCTTCTGTTTGGAGACAACATGTATCGCTTTCTTCACTCTAGAGTTTATCCTCAGAGCAGTATCCTGCCCGGAATTCAAAGCCTTTGTGAAAAATGTCCTCAACTGGATAGACTTTATTTCCATTCTCCCCTATTACATTGGACTAATATTCCCCGGAGGAATCGCCCACATTTTCGTCATATTAAGGGTGTTACGGGTAGTCAGAGTGCTCCGCCTGGCACGTCACTCAGACGGTATCAAGATTATCTTCCTTGCCCTTTCAACAAGTGTATCTGAACTATTCTTCCTGATTTTCTTCTGGTCGATTGCCATCATCTTCTTTGGAAGTTTGATCCACTACAGCGAGGGGAATGTTAACGAGAACTTTGATTCCATACCCCGATCCGCATGGTGGGTGGTAGTCACCATGAGCTCAGTTGGGTATGGGGATTGTGTGCCCAAAACTACGATTGGGAAACTCATTGGCAGTCTGTGTATCATGTCGTGTATGTTGGTCCTGGCTCTTCCCATGACTGTAACCCGGACATATCATGCTTATATTCAGAAGGAGAACAGAATTGAACTGAGGAGACAGATGAGGGAGGGCAAGGAGCATGATCAGTTAGAGGACACTGCCGTGTAGAGAGAGAGAGAGAGAGAGAGAGAGATATATATATATACAGAGAGAGAGATACAGAGAGAACAGAGAATCATGTTATGTATTGTGGTAGCCTATTGCAAGTATCTTGTACATATAATTGTATTTAATACGCATACCACTTCCTTTTATTTAGAAATTCGCAAGAAAATTCATATTAATTTCTCTCATCTGTCGGCTCTATTTTGCTACTTTTGATTAGGGCGTGTAGGCATCTTCTTTTTTAATTTCTTTAATCTCTTCCTCTTTCATATAAATACGTGCGAGGAAGAAAAGAGACGGAGAGAAAGAGGAGAAATAGAGCGACAGGTGGATTACATTTGACAGAGATTTCCGTGAAACTATTTTTATATTAACTTCTCAGGAAAGGCAATTGCTGCTAAGCTGACCTCATGAGCGATTAAAAGATGCAGTGCCACATTGCAACATTGCATACAAATAGCTGAGAATATAATATAGGACACTAAATGTGTATCATGGGGAGGGAGAGGAGGGGATTATCATCACGTGCTTATGCAAGATCGCATTAGTTCATTATTTTTAATCCGTCGACAAGCATTTTCTAATTATCTTTACACATACGAAGATATAATTATATGAGATACATTTTCGATCACCGAGAGAGAAAAGAGAGAGGGAAAGAGAGGGAGAAAAAAAAGGAGGAAAAAAGAGAGAGAGAGAGAGAGAGAGAGAGAGTGAGAGAGAGAGATAGTGAGAGAGAGAGAGAGAGAGAGAGAGAGAGAGAGAGAGAGATAGAGATGATAGAGAACACATACCTAGACATGCTGCCATGGAGCTTTCATCAATCCTGGAAGCAGTTTTGTAACTCTTTTTGGCTTCAGCTACCTTGCCCTGAAATGAGAGGCAGATCAATGTACCACTGAATACTTCGTGCTAACGACATCTTGATCAGTCAGGGTATGACTTATCACGAAGGGCGTGTGAGTGATAGAATCTAATGGACAATTAGACGCCCCTACAGATCATGGTGAAGCCATGCATGAATCAGTTCATGTGCGGCCATGATTAGAAATACGTAGTCGCTATTCTTCGGAAAGTCATCACTGTGATACTACAGGGTGTGTGTACTACATCATAACGAACCCTCACAGAGCGTGTGGCGTGACCCGCCAAGGGTGTGTATTGTACTGCATCACACAGTGTGTTACTCTCTAACACCGTACCTGGAGTAGAAGCTGTAGCCCCAGCTCTGAATGGTAAACGTGGTTGTCATGGTTGATGGCCATGGCACGCTCTAGAAGGGCTGTTGTTTGTTGAAGAACGAGCGTGTGCCTCCCACACTGTGAGAGAAAGAGGGGGATTATAGTGGAGGAGAGAGGTAGAGAGAGGGGTCTTCTGCTCGTGAGTGCATTAGGAAAAGGATACAGTTTCACTCAGCCTCTTCTAGCTCAGTTAACAAAACAAAGTGTAACAAGGGAGACAAGGGGACTGGTACCAAACGAATCGGGTATAAGAGTAGGTCTTTAGTTGACGAGCATTCTTCTAGAAGGTACATACTTTGCATAGTTTCTCTCAATGTACCATACCAGTTACCACTCTCGATACTCTTTCTCTTTACCAATCATCTTGGCTTTTGCTACTCTCTTTCTCTCCCGTTATCCTTGTTTATTGTGCCCAACCTACCAGTCGGGCGAATGTAGCACTATACAGGTAGTATAGTTGGTGTGCTTTAGGTTCGAATCGGTCCATGGTAGTCACTAACTCTCCCAACTTTCCAGCACCCTGGAAATATAAGTCTTCCAAAAGCAGTAGTGTAACTGATAGGATCCAAAGTGGTTGGTTCAAACACACATATGAATAGTAGGGAGATGAATGCCTCTTACCTCGACGTATTTCCCCTCTTTACAAAAGATGTAAAGAATGTTGGTCGCCTGTGCCTGGATACAGAACTGGTCCATTGATAGAATTCTCTGACATGCCTCTTGGAGCTGGTCCCACTTTTGCATTGCCAGTAGAATGTGCATCTTCTCTAACAAACACATAATATTCTTGGGATACTGAACTACAGCCTGATTAACACTCTCCATTGCTTCCTCCCACTGTCGGAGTCCCGCCTGGCAATGAGCCAGACCTACCAAACTGTCAATATTTCGGGAGCCACCCTGCATCTCCAAACTATCCTTGAAGAACTTGTATGCCTTCTCCAGGTACCCAGATTTCTTCATCAGTAGCTCACACCACCCCAGCATTGCAAGACCCTGGTTGGGAGGATGTATGGTTTAACCACACACACAAACACACAGTTCCAGCCGGCAAGCTACCATGGTAACCCGAGTAAACGGCGCGCAACGAATGTGGTGACAACAGTGTGTTCCCATTGTTCATCATTCTCGCGCGCTACTCAAACCAATGTTCCGAAACTGTGCCGCTCCCCTGTCCCACACACTTACATCCAAACTTTTCCCGCTGGTAACTTTCATCAGACGGTTGAACATGTCCCGGCCCTTGTCAGGACGCCCGTACAGAACCATGAACACACCCCCGAAATAGAGAGTCTTCTCTCCAGCAGTACTCCTCTCGTGCTTGATTCTTGTTTCTAACTCGCTGACTGCTTCTTTGTCAACAATCCGTGCCTTTTTGTGGGCGGTTATAAGGGCATAGGAGGCACCAATCACTAAATCTCTGTGATCTCTGATAGTTGAGAGTTCCCTCATTGCCTCGGGTATGTGATCTGAAGGGATTATTAGCTTTCAACTTTCCGGTGAAAACTGAAGACCTATGTCCAACATTATCACTAGAATTCCTATCTCGAGAGTCCATCATGATAACTCAAATTACAAATGGACCACTAATTTACCTTGTAAAAGAAGTGAGATTCCATCGTAAAATGTGAGAACGGGATCTGAACCATATTTCTGTTTATGTTCTGTTACCACAGACTGGATTGTGTTGAACAGTTTCTGTCGGCCATAATAAAACAACTTGGACTGGGGAGGAGGGAATGATGTTAGTCATGGCTAGTGACTCTTAGAGATCATTATTATGGCAACTTTCGAATTTTGGAATCTATCGTTATGAAATAATAGTATGCCAGTAGAAATGAGTTACTTACCAAGAGCACAGAGTCAGATGCCGCCATGACCTGTCTTGCTATATCAGGGGAGGGGGAATTAAAGTTCTAGGATTATATTATAAAGAGGTGACACAGAAAAGTAGAAACGAGGGTTTAGTAAAAGATTAAATAGATGTCAAGAAATAAAATAAAGATTTAAAAAGCTCGCCGTCCATTGTTATTTCTGCTGATTGAATTCCTTCTCAGCTCTATCAATCTCCCCTAACACATGATCACACACATCCATGGTGTCGTCTAGGGCCCGATACATGACACTGAGGCAGGGTGTCTCATAAGTCTGGATCCTCAGGTTTATCTTGTTCTCAGAGGGATGGGGGATACTGTAACCAGCAAACTCAACCTCAGGGTTCTTAACCAACATGTGTCGCAGCACGTTACCTGGGGCAGGTGGGTTTAGTATTACGGACCTGTAGTTGGGGAGGGGTTTGTTGGGGATGAAGTTGTCAACTGTTGGTTAGCAACTGTAGGATGAGAGAGTGAAGTGGCTGTCAACTGTCATGAGAATTAATACCAGTATAGTAGAACTGGGCGTTACTCAATAGTTAGGTTAGAGTGATATATGTTGTGCAATCAATGCTGACGTCATTGTATTTCTACATGGTACTGCAGTGTGAAGGGAGTTGACATGTTTTATATTACTACTTTTCGGGAGACACCCTGACTGTCTCTGATAGCACTACTCTATCAACAATATCTCTCTCCCTACCTCTCAACTCCAGCTGTATCTCTCATAGTTCTAACATATATCTAGATCTCTAATATATCCTGATATATGACCTCCATTATATCTCGCATCACCTACCGAGGGTGTGATCCTCATTATGTAGAACTAGTGTGGTACACGTATCCTCTTGGTCCTCGTTCTCAACTATACTCAACTTGCCCACGTGGTCCATGGTGTTCAGCTAGAGAGAGGGAGAGATGTTGAGGGAAATAGAGGGAGGGAGATATTGAGGGCAACTAGAGGGAGGGAGGGATGTTGAGCAAAGGAGAACTTGAGGTTTGAGGAATTAGAGTCCCGGAGTCGTTGAGGGGCGAGTCATTAATAATGAGAGATGTCCAATTATCTCAAATCCATCCCAAAAGCGTCATAATCTATGTAGTTGAAAGGATGGGCTGATAACAGTCTATCGTTACCTTGTCTAGGGAAGGTGAGATCACCGAGTGATATATTATTGACGGGTTGGAGAGATATCTAGAAGGAACGAGGGAAAGAGAGAGAAATAGAGAGAGAGAGAAAGAGAGAGAGAGAGAGAGAGAGAGAGGGAGAGAGAGGGAGAGAGAGCGAGTGAGAGAGATAGAGTCGGAGCGGTAGAGGTGAGTTGTCACCGCGTGAGAAGCTACAAAAGATGGAGAGGGAGACAGAGATCTAAAGAGAGATCGGAGAAATGGGCGTGGTAAGCACCGCAACTACTTTCAGACAGTAATTCTTGCCCATAATTTTGTGTCTGGGCTGCAACACATTGGTTTGTACCTACTTGCATACATAACCACGTCTTAGTAGGTTTAAATCTAGTTAGCTGGAAGCCCTAACCTACTCAGTTATATTGCAGTATTTCTCTCTCACCCTCTCACTCACTCTCTCACTCACTCTCTCTCTCTCTCTATCCCTCTCTCTATCTCTCTCTATCTCTCTCTCTCTCTCTCTCTCTCTCTCACTATCAGTCTCTATCCCCCTCTCTCTCTATCTCTAGTCTCTACCCTCACTATATAATAGGCTCGTAGTGTGATCTCAGAAGCCCCGATATTACACTGTAGTTCCCAGACAAATGACTTGTCGCCTCACTGACTAGGGGGAGTCGCTGCTGCAGAAAGTGGGCCCTAGTTGCCATGTTAACACGCATTGGGGAGTGATTCGACTAGTAGCTCAGTTGCTGTCATGCCGACCCCTGATGTGAGCCCTTTATCTAGATTTATATTGGCCATTTTACATCCTGCTATGAACGTTGTTCTTTGCTTTCAACCCGTTATTATTACATGTTGTAAGATTTTAGAAATCATTTTTATCAGTGATTTATTATTTCTAAAAGCTTTTACGCATCGCTAACCCCGCACTCTAGTTGATATATTTCCATATCCATTACTGTATATCGAATATTTTTTACTCATTTGAAACCATACAATAACCGATCGCAATAACATGATTGGCTTCAGCGACAGTAAATGACAGGGAGATGTTGGGGAAGAAGGCAGGAGAGGGTTGTTGGGATTTAGGTTTGTTGGGTAGAGACCGCAGTGTTAAAATATCTTGGGATATAATCTTTTTTACACAATTATATTTGTACACGTGTGTTTACATTGACGATAAAACACACAACCTCTGGCAATAAAATTCAGTTCATTCTTCCTCTCTCAGTTCGTTCAACCTCTGCTTGTTTAGGTTTTATCTGTTATTCACACTGATAATATTGTCCTTTTAGTTTATTTAGGAGAAATAGTAAGCAAGCTCTTCGTCCTCTGCATTACTTTTATCCACCACATCAGTCTGCTTCTTCTGCTCCTCAGGAGGCTTTGATCGGAACACCAACCTCTTACCCGTTTGAACCTTAGGGTCCGCCTTGGCCCTCTCCAGCGCCTTCCTTACCCTCTCCTCTTGGTGTAATTTCTGTTGTTGTTTCTTCTCCTCCCTTAGTTTCAACCTCCTCTCTTTCTCCTTCGCTTTCTCAGCGAGCTCCACCTTCTCCTGAGGCATCATCTCAATGTGTTCAAACAACTCCTCCAACCTGTTCTCAATGTTGGTCAACATCTGTAGAGTTGAGATATTAGCCTCGTTGTCCCCAATACAACTCCTGTACACCTCCTCTACTTTTTCGTTCAGCATCTCCAACATTTTCTCCTGATTGTCCCCCTCGTAGTGACCATAGGAGAACATTTTACTCTTGTGTTCCAGCTCCTTACTCTTCTCCTCCTCTGCAGTGATCTGCTTCTCGAGAGATCCGATCTGAGCCTTCAGAACCTCCGTCTCCTTATTCATCCTCGCCTTGGTCGTCTCGATTGTCTGTTTCATCTCATCCAGGGCCTCCTCAGTCTCCTGGCTGTTCTGGATTAGAGACAGGTTCTGTTCTTCCAGTTCTGCAAAGATGTTGAGCAGTTGTTGGGGGTCAGTGAAGTGGAGATCACAACTATCATCACTATCTTCCCCTTCACTATCGTAATGATTGGAAACACCTGATACCAGGCTCTCTGTATCAGCTCCATGGTTGGACGCCTTCCGTCTGGGTGCCTTGTTGGGCGTCCTGGACACAGAGCCCCTCTTGGAACCCCTGTCCTGGGATTGGGAGGTGCTGGAGGGAGTGGTGGGGACTGGTTTCTCCTCAGCTTTCTTCTTCTTTCTCTCTGCCCTTCTTGCTGTCCTCCTTTTCTCTCTGTCTCCCTTCCACTCAACTGGAGTGAGGTTCTCCAGGAATATCTTGTAGGTCTGGTACTCCTTCAACTGATCCTCATTCTTGCTAATCTCACTCCTCAGCCCTGTTATCTGGGCCTGAATCTTCTAGAGAGAGAGAGAGAGAGAGAGAGGGAGAGAGAGGGAGAGAGAGCGAGTGAGAGAGATAGAGTCGGAGCGGTAGAGGTGAGTTGTCACCGCGTGAGAAGCTACAAAAGATGGAGAGGGAGACAGAGATCTAAAGAGAGATCGGAGAAATGGGCGTGGTAAGCACCGCAACTACTTTCAGACAGTAATTCTTGCCCATAATTTTGTGTCTGGGCTGCAACACATTGGTTTGTACCTACTTGCATACATAACCACGTCTTAGTAGGTTTAAATCTAGTTAGCTGGAAGCCCTAACCTACTCAGTTATATTGCAGTATTTCTCTCTCACCCTCTCACTCACTCTCTCACTCACTCTCTCTCTCTCTCTATCCCTCTCTCTATCTCTCTCTATCTCTCTCTCTCTCTCTCTCTCTCTCTCACTATCAGTCTCTATCCCCCTCTCTCTCTATCTCTAGTCTCTACCCTCACTATATAATAGGCTCGTAGTGTGATCTCAGAAGCCCCGATATTACACTGTAGTTCCCAGACAAATGACTTGTCGCCTCACTGACTAGGGGGAGTCGCTGCTGCAGAAAGTGGGCCCTAGTTGCCATGTTAACACGCATTGGGGAGTGATTCGACTAGTAGCTCAGTTGCTGTCATGCCGACCCCTGATGTGAGCCCTTTATCTAGATTTATATTGGCCATTTTACATCCTGCTATGAACGTTGTTCTTTGCTTTCAACCCGTTATTATTACATGTTGTAAGATTTTAGAAATCATTTTTATCAGTGATTTATTATTTCTAAAAGCTTTTACGCATCGCTAACCCCGCACTCTAGTTGATATATTTCCATATCCATTACTGTATATCGAATATTTTTTACTCATTTGAAACCATACAATAACCGATCGCAATAACATGATTGGCTTCAGCGACAGTAAACGACAGGGAGATGTTAGTGACGGCAAAAGGAGAGGGTTCTGAGCGAGGGTTGTTGGGATTTAGGTTGAGTAGAGACCGCAGTGTTAAAATATCTTGGGATATAATCTTTTTTACACAATTATATTTGTACACGTGTGTTTACATTGACGATAAAACACACAACCTCTGGCAATAAAATTCAGTTCATTCTTCCTCTCTCAGTTCGTTCAACCTCTGCTTGTTTAGGTTTTATCTGTTATTCACACTGATAATATTGTCCTTTTAGTTTATTTAGGAGAAATAGTAAGCAAGCTCTTCGTCCTCTGCATTACTTTTATCCACCACATCAGTCTGCTTCTTCTGCTCCTCAGGGGGCTTCGATCGGAACACCAACCTCTTGCCCGTTTGAACCTTAGGGTCCGCCTTGGCCCTCTCCAGCGCCTTCCTAACCCTCTCTTCTTGGTGTAGTTTCTGTTGTTGTTTCTTCTCCTCCCTTAGTTTCAACCTCCTCTCTTTCTCCTTCGCTTTCTCAGCGAGCTCCACCTTCTCCTGAGGCATCATCTCAATATGCTCAAACAGCTCCTCCAACCTGTTTTCAATGTTGGTCAACATCTGTAGAGTTGAGATATTAGCCTCGTTGTCTCCAATACAACTCCTGTACACCTCCTCCACCTTCTCGTTTAGCATCTCCAACATTTTCTCCTGATTGTCCCCCTCGTAGTGCCCATAGGAGAACATCTTACTCTTGTGTTCCAACTCCTTACTCTTCTCCTCCTCTGCGGTGATCTGCTTCTCGAGAGATCCGATCTGAGCCTTTAGTACCTCCGTCTCCTTATTCATCCTTGCCTTGGTCGTCTCGATTGTCTGTTTCATCTCATCCAGGGCCTCCTCCGTCTCCTGGCTGTTCTGGATCAGAGACAGGTTCTGTTCTTCCAGTTCTGCAAAGATGTTGAGAAGTTGTTGGGGGTCAGTGAAGTGCAGATCACAACTATCATCACTCTCTTCTCCATCACTCTCGTAATGATTGGAAACACCCGATACCAGGCTCTCCGTGTCAGCTCCGTGGTTGGACGCCTTCCGTCTGGGTGCCTTGTTGGGCGTCCTGGACACAGAGCCCCTCTTGGAACCCCTGTCCTGGGATTGGGAGGTGCTGGAGGGAGTGGTGGGGACTGGTTTCTCCTCAGCTTTCTTCTTCTTTCTCTCTGCCCTTCTTGCTGTCCTCCTTTTCTCTCTGTCTCCCTTCCACTCAACTGGAGTGAGGTTCTCCAGGAATATCTTGTAGGTCTGGTACTCCTTCAACTGATCCTCATTCTTGCTAATCTCACTCCTCAGCCCTGTTATCTGGGCCTGAATCTTCTTAATCTCTGCCACTTTCTCCATCTTGGCCTTGGTCTCCTGCTCCGCTAGTTTGATAGCCTCCACAGAGTTCTTATCTGTTTCCTTGAGGAAGGCATCAAACATATTGGCATCCTCTTCAAGAAACTGCTCTGCTTTCTCCAGCTTCAGCTCCTCCGCCTGAGCTATCTCTTCTAACTTCCTCATCTCGTCCCTTTTCACTCCTAGAGAGTACTGAACAAGGAACATCTCACGTTTCTTGGCAACGAAACTTGCTAAATCCTCTTTCTCAACATGCCGGTCTCTGGTTGCTAGTTGGAGGGGATCATCCTGACCAATCACCTGATCTCCCTCTCCCTCTCACTAACTCGGCACCGATCTCAGTGTCCCCAAAGGGTTGCCTCGCTTTCAGGGTCCTGGCTCGCATCTGGTGGGCATAAGTTGTTTTCTCGTGAACTGCCAGTGACCTCTGGTTCTCTCTGTCGGACTTCTTTTTCTGTCTCTCGGCATCCCGTAGCTGGAAGATCTCATTCTCAGGAGGGATTTTGAAGGGGTTTACCGCCTTCTGGGGTGTAATGGGGACCAGATTTCGGGCAGTTGTGGCAGCGGAGACGTTGCTGGCCTCCCGTTTCATACCGGACAACGCCATGACGCTATAATAGGGAGGATATTAGGGTTAGGTATTTGGCTACAAGCAAATTAGGGAGATAGTGGGTTAGTTTAAAAATCTGGGTGGGAAGGGGAGATAGCGAGTCACGAAAGGGAGTTAGATTTTGGGGAGACTAAAGGGGTGGCACATGTCACGCTAATGATCTAATACAACGTGGGTGTTATAAGAGAGAAGGGCACAGAAGGAATAAAATCATTACATTTTGAATTTATGTCTTCTCGAGTTCTGAACACTTTGTTACATGTAGAAACACAAAAATCTCTCTATGTACACATTATTGGGTTCTTGATCTGTACATTATTTACACATCAACATCAAGCTGATTTTCTGTTCTGTCCTCTAAAAAGCACAACTCGGCCTCCTCATTATTCAGGCTGTTGTTGCATTCATTCTACTGTCGCTGGCACAAACCCAAGAATATGCTCAGTGAAGAGATCGGCATCCAGGACCTCTGGTAGAATGACCTCCAATGTCTCTCCCACCTTTGATGGCTCTACCGCTGCCATCTTGTCTTCTGTATTTGTAGCAGACCCGTAGAGATCGAGTAGGGAGGCCAGGTATTCTGCTAGTTCCGGTTCTGAGATGTGTTCACCCCGGTTCTGCAGAAGCGACAGTAGGAGTCCTGGAGGGAGAGAGAGATGTGAGAGGAGGAGACATAGGGAGAGGGGATGATATGATGATAGGATGAGCCCTTGAGGGAGGGAGAGAGGGGGGTGACATATATTTACAAAGGTCATGCACTGTAAAACTAGTTGTTAACGATTCCATAAGTGTAAGGGAGACGGAGAGTCCTGGGGATGATGCCGATGGGATGCCGATGAAGGGGAAGAGAGGCTCTTAGAGAGCCAGAGAAATTAGAAGGAGGAATGGAATGGGTTGACAGAATTACTGCATACCTCTATCGATTTGAGCATTTCCGTCTGCCCCGGCTAGGGTGTGGAACGCATCGTAAACTTTGTAGAGGGGCAATCCGAATACTGGTCGGTGATTACAGTATAGCTTGATCAGTGTTGCAAGGTCTATTTCTGTTACCTGGGAGATGATATGAGTGAGAATCAGACGGGTCAGAGAGATATAAAGGGATAGAGACAGGGGGAGAGAGATTTTAATTACTGACGGGAGAAGGATCATGGGATCCAAGGAGAGGCGATAGATCTAGGGAGCCATCATGTGAGATTTTTTTAAATCACCATCTACCAAGATGGGGTATGACTGCATAATTCACAGAGTATGCGAAGTCAGGATAAAAAAGGGAGGGAGAAAGGGTCGGAGGGGTGTTCCATTCATGACTAGAAAATATGAATGATGGAAGAATTGGGTCAAGAATGTTTCTAAGGTCATCAAGAATGAATATATTTAACACAGTGTGATCAGTGAATTCATGGGAGATAGTTGAATGGAAATGTGGGAGATCGAGACCCAATGGGAGAGTGGGAAATAGTGGAGTATTCCGGAAATAATAGGACGGATTAAGATTGTAGATATATACTGGAGAGATTCCACTGAGGAGCCCTAGGTGGCGAAACAATTGTTTGGATAAAATACTTGTTTTGATTTGTACTGGAGAGAGCGACGAAGATCTATAAAGAAAGGAAGAAAGAGATATTAGATGATATAATAATTCTTCGGAAGGGTGATACAGTTGATATAAAGTTAAGATACCAAACAAGATAGCAAGTAGTGATTCTGCCGGAAGCCGCGTTTACCGACAACTTCCCAACAACTTCATATATTGATAAAAATTAGATCGCGAGATCTAGGGCTTCATGGTACTTACTGTTTTTCCCGTTTCCACGTACTGCGAGAACTTGACTTCGTTTATCATGTCCTGAACTTCTAGCTCCGAGGGGTAGAAGCCCAGTGCTCGCATAATATTAGGCACTTCGTCTAGTGTTACGTATTTCCCTACCTACCGGGGGGAGGAGCATGAGAGAGGGGGAGGGGAGAGAGAGAAAAGAAGGGGGTGCGATGGATGTAGGTATGAAGAAGGATCATATACATAGAAGGAAGAGAAAAGAGGCATACAGAATTCAGAGTGATAGAGAAAGAGCATGTAGAAATTCGGGAAGGTCGCAGTGTGACTTTGTCAGTTTAGCGCCGTGACAGATCAATAGATTTAACACTTGTCTGCTTTACCCTCTCTTTTTGCGGACGGGAAATATATGGCCATTTGCCATCGTGCCCACTTACCACAGCTCTCTCTGCTATACCTTACCCTTTAACCCACTATTTAATTCTCTCTCCCGATAGTATTAATGTCGCTATCAGACTCGCGCTAGTTCATATTCACGAAGATTTTGTCTGGATTTCTTACTATTTTCTAGCATGTTCTGTATGGAACAGTACATTGTGACCCCTCTCTCTCACATACCTTTCTGTGTTCAGTGGTGGCGACAGATTGGGACCTCATTTGAGCGTAGTAGAAATATTCCTCCATCTCTCTTGCGAGGGGTCCACCCTTTCCACCCTCTAGAAGTTGATAGAAGGGATCCAGGCCCGTGCCACCTAGAGCTGCAGTTCCATGTAGCACGTCCGGGTTGACCTCCCACATCCTGCATACCTGACAGGGGAGGGGTGTCACTCTGTAATGGAGGGGTGTAATGAGCGGGCTACTGAGTTGCAATGATGTCATAGAGTCCCCTCCCCCGTGATTTGTTTCCCTCCCTCCCTCTCTCTTTTTATTTTTTTGTTTCTCGTCTTTTCTTTTTATCCCAGCTGGGGGCAAGTTTCACACATTATATATTTTGCGTGCGTGATTTCTTAATCTTATATTTTAATCCCACAACTCCTTAACCCATCCCCCCTGATTGCTACTTAAATTCCCAGCGTTGCTATGCTTGTTGCTATAGTTACCATTCCCACATCCCTGATTGCTACTTAAACTCCCACCGTTCGCGTTGCTATGCTTGTTGCTATAGTTACCTTTCCACCTGCAGTAAAGAGGAACCGGCTCTGTGGGCAGGACACCAGATTAGTAGCACCATCACAGTGTCCCAGGAGGGCTGTAGTGTTGTGAGGGTTACCATCTAGTGGCAGTAAGGTCATCCCTATCTTGTCCTCTGTTATAAAGGCTATGTAGTGTTTGTCACCTCGGTTCAGGTTGACAATCTTCTGAACATGGGATCCCAGGGTTGGTCCCATCAGGGTCTTCCTGCACCGCTTAGTAGTGGCATTCAGTAACTTGTACTTGTATTCAGAGTTAGCAATCAGAAGGAAGTGTTCCTTGTTGATGGGAGGATACCAAGCACAAGATACCGGCATGGCACTCTGCTCTATTTTATCTGTACTCATTATCAGTAGATTGTCCTCCGTGCTGTTCAGTATATCGTACTCTACCAGGTTCCTATCTACCCCCAGTGAGAGGAGTCGGGGGACATTACTATCCAGAGCAACCCCGAACAAGATGTTCACAATGGCTTTATAGTGAGCCTTGTTCCGGCCAATGTACATCCAGGGGTTCTCAGAGTCCGTGCTTCTCTTGATGAGAGTTGTTGTGGTGTCTAGATCTGTAGCAGCTAGGAAGATACAGTCGTGAGAGAAAGCTAGTTGTGTGATTAGAGCCTTGGCGTGGGTGAACTCTGCAACAGTTTCCAGAGTTATGGAATCAAGGATCAGGATCGTACCATCGTAAAACCCAACTGCGAGGTTTTCACCAATAGCATCATAACATAAAGCGGTAATTTCATTGCTCACTCCAAAGTTCCTTTTGATTGCCTCCGTTTTGTTGATGTAGTCCCAAACCTTGAGGAGTCCACAGTAGCTGCCCATAGCTACACAGTTGTTAAGTGGATGGGTATCGATGGCCTTGATACTGTCGTTGTGCTCCTCTAGCAGTCTCTCTACCTTGTTAGTTCTTGCAGGGACATTGCACACAATGGATTCCTCGGTACTAACTGTGAAGTCGGTGATGATGAAGGGGGTCGCCTCCAGGGTCGACTGAGCTGGGATCGCTTTGGCCTCCCCGGCCTGCCCCTCATCACCCTTTGCAGCGAAGGAAACTGAATCAACCGACCCCGCATCAAATGTCCCGTACCAGTTCTTAATTCTCATCTGAGAGTCATAAAACCTGACACTCCCGTCCCTACTTCCCACCACCACCATGGATTCGTAGGTGGATACCACAGTAATAGGATCATCCATTAGCTTCACAATCTTAGTGACCCTCTTGTACGCCCCATTCTCACTCGTCCCATCGCAATCAAACACGGTCACGGTCCCATCCTTACTACCAGCAATGGCCTCCGTGCATCCAGGTTTGAAGCAGGACTGGCTAAAGTTCCCGATCGTCCTATTGAAGTCCTTCTCAGGGAGGTTGGGGATATGAACTGTCAGTTTGTCGGTATCAAAGTGATAGAAAATAACCTCGTGAAGACTGTTCGACACCAACTCATGGCTGTTCTCTGGGTTGAAAGCCAGGAATGTCTGGGGCTGAGCATCGATCTCTTGTCGGTAGAGACAGTCCTCGTTCTCTGAGGTCCAATCCCAAATCATGAACTCATTGGTTGAGACACTGATAGCAGCCACGTACCTTGCATCGTTACTTATTGCCAAACTCATCACACCGCCCACATCGAATATATTCCTGATGGGTGTTCCTGTGGTCACATCCCACACGGATATCATGTTGTCAGAACCAGCATCACCCATCACGGCCCACCTCTTATTGGCACTCGCTGCAATGCAGGTGATATTGGAGGTATGTCCCTGGAGAAGGGTCTGGGTGTTGTCCACAAAGTTGTACACAATTCCAGTGTGGCCTGCGGCGTAAAGGAGCAGTTTCTTTGTGTCATTTGGAGAGACATTGACGGCACCCACTTCCTTGTTGAACCCAAAACACCAGGAGACGTTCAGTGCGAACTGATCATTAGTGGCTTCAGTGGTTTCCTCAGCCATGATCTAGCTAATCAGGGTGGGGGAGTGTTAGTACTATGACAGAGTATCAGAGACAGAAAAAATATAGTATAGGAAGAAGAAGCATTACAAAGCCGGGGATAGATCATCGACAGAAAGCAGCAGATTAAAAGACATGATGCGTGATATGGCATTATTCGCAAGTTGCTGCAGCAGACCTTTCATTATTCATCCGCCCTCCGTTTATCTTGTCATGCTGCGTTCTATCCCTATCCCTGTTCTAAACCCTTCTCTATTATATACCTCTCTTTCTCTCTATTTCTTTCTCTCTTTCTTTCTATCCCTCTCTCTCTGTCTCAGCTCTCTCTATCTTATCGTATGCATCACTTTCTCTAACCTCCCTCTATAGTGGGCCACTTTGTACTATGTTTAAATCACATTATACGTGCTTCATTCGAAACGGCTATATCACGCATGTGATACGTTTATTAATGAGCATTTAGTGTAGTATCGTTTGTGTGTTAACAACCAGGTCCAGAATCTGCGTTACCCGGAAAACTGGCCCCTTTTTTAAGTTGTGAGCTAAATTAACTTGCTTGCCTCCTAATGATGTCCCTTCGATTTGGCTTCCTGTCAGTCGTCCATGGGGAACGTTGTTGGTCGTCACGGAGTTTTACATACATTCCTATCAAGCAGAGGCTTGTAGCGGGGGAGGGGGCGAGCCCAATATAATATATTTCTGCCCTTATATTATCTCCCTCGCTCCATCTCATTTACTGAATTTTATGTATTTTCTACCCCATTCCGTGACATTCCTAACCCCCTCTTTGTTTAGTTATGATTCCATTACTGCTTGTCACACTGTTTTTCCCCGCTGTGCGGTCCGGATCCACACCTGTTATCTACGATCCTCCAGTGAACGTAACGGTAGCCAGAGGGGCTTCAGCGATCCTTGAATGCAATGTAATTATACCCACCGTTATCAATCACAGACATTTCTGCCGTTTTCTTTAATACTTTTCTATCCTAATATCTCAATATCTCAGGCAGTGGGATCTCCTACTCCGACAGTTCTTATAATAAAGGAGGACCAGTTCACGGATATTTCAGACTTCCTAACAGACGTCACAGTGTCAGAGGACACGGAGGAAAATGATGTGAGAGTGATGCACCAGTTCGGATCTGTTACTGAGATTGACGAAGGTATAATTGAGAGAGAGAGAGTTCTCTGCACGGGATATATTCCCTGGCCACTGACACTGACACTGAAATGCTTTCTCTTCTCTCTAGGTTGGTACATGTGTATAGCGATAAATCAGAACGGTGCTACAAGCGGCCGAGCTTATATTGATATAGTTGATGATCTGTGTCTGAAGGTCGAGTGTCCCGCCAACAAACACTGCAAGGTAAAGATAAGAAATTACATTGTATTGTGCAGTTACCTAGCAACACATTGTAAATTTTTACCACCGTTTTTGAATCTAATTTTGGTCGAGTGTATCAGTAAACTGCTCTGATTATCCCTCAGT
This sequence comes from Pleurobrachia bachei, assembly GCA_000695325.1. Taxonomy (NCBI): domain Eukaryota; kingdom Metazoa; phylum Ctenophora; class Tentaculata; order Cydippida; family Pleurobrachiidae; genus Pleurobrachia; species Pleurobrachia bachei. Next base: position 59,212 of record AVPN01000110.1, on the reverse strand, counting down.
GGCAGCACTATGCTGTCCCTGGAGGATCTGGGCAGGATACAAGTTTAGATATTATTATTATTATTAACCCCTAGCAACACCTAACTACCAGGCTGATTACCGGGCCTATACGACCTCCTGCGAATGCAATGTCTGCGAGGAGAACACCTTTGAGCCGGTGTGTGCCTCCAACTGCATGACCTACCTAAATGAGTGCCAGATGAAACACAGAGCCTGTGAGGAAGGTAATTTAACATTTTTCGATATTATAATCTCGTCTATATAGCACAGAATTAGGGTCTCTTATGCGAGAATATATCCCAATAAGACAGTCATTCGGGGGGGGG
>AVPN01000110.1:2982-14908 GCA_000695325.1 Pleurobrachia bachei | reverse complement strand
GACCGCCAGACAATTCCCTACAACTCTTATGAGGGATGCAATGTGATCCGAGCAACTTTGCATTTGTGAATTTTTCAAAACGTGAACCCCGGTCGGATTTCATGAACACGTATTTTTGACTTTAAGACGATTTATCTGACGATTGGTAAGACTTGGGATGTCAATCTTGCAACCAAAATGTTCGCCTGACAATTTTCTACAACACTATATTTGGTTTGAATAATTTAGCCTAGTTTTTTGATGAGTTATGATCAATTTAATGGAGCCCGGTCATGACCCAAAATCACATGTGATGCAAAGACAGTGGGACACCCTGTATATCAGGAGAACCCTATAACCACATGCAGATGCTTCCTGCTGCAAACTGTCTAACTATGTGCCACAGATTACTGAGATCTCGAGCAGTTAAACCCCAGTTAAACAGTTCTACCCCATTCCCTGCTTTTAGCACGCACGTGCTAAAAAGATCATTCAGGGTTTAGAAATCAGCAGATTCTGTAGTTAACTAAAAGTGTCCGTCCGTCCATCCGTAACGGACGACGCCTAACAACAAGTCTGCTCCTTCATAAAATTTTCATCTCACGCTTCGTTGATTCAATAAAGGAAATGATTAACACACATTGTGGTGCGCAATTACTCGCTGATAACACTTCCCACTATCACCTGAAATCATTTTGGGCACCCTAGAGCCATGCCATGAAGTGGTTGAATGCTTCTAAGCATGAAACTACTGTCACACTAGTGACTCAAGTTGAGATGCGGCTAACGTTGAAGCACTTGGTAACCAACTAGGGTCTCCTGCCTTTGTTGCCATAGCAACTGTTTTGGTTACCATAGCAACTGCTTTGGTAACCATAGCAACTGGCCTAGTTACAGGAGAGAGACCCTACAACAGCTTAGTCATATTGTCTCAATATAGTCACTGAACTACTTATACTTTATCTAATATTGAATTTTAATAGATACAGCTCAATCATGTGACATGCCCACAAATTCTAACGAACTTATATATCAGGAGAACCCTATAATAACCACATGCAGATGCTTCCTGCTGCGAAACTGTCTAACCATGTGCCGCAGATTACTGAGATCTCGAGCAGTTAAACCCCAGTTAAATGTTGTAGAAAATTGTCAGGCGAACATTTTGGTTGCAAGATTGACATCCCAGGTCTTACCAATCGTGTTCATGAAATCCGACCGGGGTTTACGTTTTGAAAAATTCACAAATGCATTTTGTAGATAAGAGTTGTAGGAAATTGTCTGGCGGCCATTTTGGTACCCGAGTTTTTTGTCCTAGCTCAATGTTTAAGGTGTCTTATGACTGTCTAAAGACAAAATTTACCCAACATTTTTGAGGGGATCACATGTCATCAACAAGTGGGTAAAACGACTTGAAATTTATATGAGCTTGATTGAAATCGTCCAAGGTTCATTTTGATACGATTATTTTTTCCTTTGCATTTCGTTTTAGTTGCGTTATGACAGTAGGAACATGGAAATTTCTCTATGCTGAGTCTTAGTTGGTATCGGCTCACAACCCCTAATTCGTGTGTAATCCCATGATAATCAGCACATATCGTCTCAATTTCATCTAGACACTTGACAGGGTTGTTATGACGATTTGTCAAGGCCCCTGTTAATGTGTAGGACAAGCAAGTGGTCTATCTCAACCCTATCATGTACCGAGATGTTATTCAATCAGCAAGGAGCTTCATTACAGGGCAAAATGCAATGTGATACCCGAGACCACTTTTAGGAAATTTTCAGTTCTGACAGTCATAAGACACCCTAAAGATTAAGCTAGGACAAATACTCGGGTACCAAAATGACCGCCAGACAATTTCCTACAACTCTTATGAGGAATGCAATGTGATCCGAGCAACTTTGCATTTGTGAATTTTTCAAAACGTGAACCCCGGTCGGATTTCATGAACACGTATTTTTGACTTTAAGACGATTTATCTGACGATTGGTAAGACTTGGGATGTCAATCTTGCAACCAAAATGTTCGCCTGACAATTTTCTACAACACTATATTTGGTTTGAATAATTTAGCCTAGTTTTTTGATGAGTTATGATCAATTTAATGGAGCCCGGTCATGACCCAAAATCACATGTGATGCAAAGACAGTGGGACACCCTGTATATCAGGAGAACCCTATAACCACATGCAGATGCTTCCTGCTGCGAAACTGTCTAACCATGTGCCACAGATTACTGAGATCTCGAGCAGTTAAACCCCAGTTAAACAGTTCTACCCCATTCCCTGCTTTTAGCACGCACGTGCTAAAAAGATCATTCAGGGTTTAGAAATCAGCAGATTCTGTAGTTAACTAAAAGTGTCCGTCCGTCCATCCGTAACGGACGACGCCTAACAACAAGTCTGCTCCTTCATAAAATTTTCATCTCACGCTTCGTTGATTCAATAAAGGAAATGATTAACACACATTGTGGTGCGCAATTACTCGCTGATAACACTTCCCACTATCACCTGAAATCATTTTGGGCACCCTAGAGCCATGCCATGAAGTGGTTGAATGCTTCTAAGCATGAAACTACTGTCACACTAGTGACTCAAGTTGAGATGCGGCTAACGTTGAAGCACTTGGTAACCAACTAGGGTCTCCTGCCTTTGTTGCCATAGCAACTGTTTTGGTTACCATAGCAACTGCTTTGGTAACCATAGCAACTGGCCTAGTTACAGGAGAGAGACCCTACAACAGCTTAGTCATATTGTCTCAATATAGTCACTGAACTACTTATACTTTATCTAATATTGAATTTTAATAGATACAGCTCAATCATGTGACATGCCCACAAATTCTAACGAACTTATATATCAGGAGAACCCTATAATAACCACATGCAGATGCTTCCTGCTGCGAAACTGTCTAACCATGTGCCGCAGATTACTGAGATCTCGAGCAGTTAAACCCCAGTTAAACAGTTCTACCCCATCCAAAAATTAGTACTTGAAGAACAAGATACTGGACAAGATTTAAAAAAAATTATGTAACGCAGAAATTGCGTTTTTTGGTTTTTGTGGTAACTTACGTTTCGATCAATCAACCGAAGAGTCTTAAAATGTTTGAATATGAAACTCTCTGTGATAATCCCGGGATTCTTAACTGATAGTTCTCTGAGGTCTTTGATGTCATCGCTCCATGAAGTGTGTACCTAGAATTAGAATTGTCACATGATCACGGTATACCATTGAGAGTTGAGACATAGCCTCGTGGTTGAGAATGCATAATGATACGAGTCTCATGAATATAACTCTGTTGTAATAATAGTTGGACAAATGAGATGGGACTTAGGAAGAATGAATTCCCTAAAAACAATAGGACACATAATGATACCTGGAATATCTCGCTTCTTGATAGCTCCTCAAGGGACTGCAGCGTCTCATGATTCACGTCGCCTGTGTAAGAAAATCAGTCAAAAAATAACACCAAAACTTTGCACTGATCCATGACGTGACCCCTATACTAGCGACATAGTCATATTTGAATTTCGTTTGAAAATCACGATCCGAAATTATATACAATATAATTTCAGATCGTGATTTTAAAACAAAATATACAGGAGTTTCTCCACCACATGAGCACACCTTTTTCTTACGTTAAACCCCACTAAACAGATGTAACATGTGATTGGCAAATTTAAAACTGCATATCCAGGGGAACCAATGGTTAAACAGTGAGTGGAAATCTGAGAGCAATATAACTAGATATTGGTTCTGGAGACAATATATGCTCCATAAATTGATGAACTGTTTGAAAGAGGGGTAGGGGCTAGATGCCGTTACAAAATTTCTCTAAAAGATTTCAGATTTGAATGATTTTTGCAGTTTCCTATAGCCCTGAACCATGTATTTTGTCTTATCATTCTTATAGTTACCTTTAGTAACGTTTAAGGCAGGAAATGTAGCCCGAGAGAGAGAATGAAAGGCTTTTGAGCAACACACGGGCTCCTCTTTACCCATAACTTCAATACAAATACACAAATACACAATTTGAATAATGATTCAGTTTTATCAAAATAAATGAGCTACACAGGGATAAAATACAAGAGAGATACAAAGAAAGAGAGGAAGGAAGACAGAGAAAAAGACGAGTTAGATCACATGTAGCCTGTTTAACATGAGAACTAAGATCAGAGTGTAAAGATTGTTCTGTAGGAGGATATGTACTTTACTGCAGTGCACAAGTTGATCATATAACTGTTTCAGTAAGCGTGGGACTTGTCGCCCAAATGATTTCTCTATTGGACAGGATAGGATCCTAGATCTCACTCTAAACCTGAACCTATATATAGCTATTGCACAATATTTTCAAACAAAGCATAACAGATAAATGTGTGTGAGAACAGGTGACATGACAAACAAGCACTACATAGGTAAATTTGGTGGCCACAAACATATAAGCATGTGAAGTACATACCATCTTGTTCGTATCCTGGGAGCTTGTCTTGTCTCTGGAAAGGAGAGAGGGAGGTGAGAGAGGGAGAGTGGGTGAGAGAGAGGGGGGAGAGATAGGTAGAGGTAGAGGATGGATAGAGATAGGGGAGGGGGTGGGTAGGTAGAGGGGATTAGGAGGGATTGGGCAGAACAAAAATCAAAATACCGCATACTCCCATTATACTCCCGTAGCAAGAGTTAGAGAGTGACCAATACCCATTACATGGACCATGTTATAGCGAATTGTTTCTTACCCATGATCCGGTTCCACATGGAAATTGGTCAAGTTTGAGGCTGTTCAGGTCATTATAGAAGATGTTTAATAGAGTAGTCGTCGTCATTTTACATAGTCAGCTAAACATGGGGGAATAGTTAATATTGGGAAGATTTCTCTGAGCCAATGTGTAGATTGTGAACAAAATGGAAACAATTTTGATATCATTGAAGAGTATTATAACTGTCAGATTACTGTTCTAAAGCTGAAAGGGCTGAGGCCTCCACACGAGGCGGCCTCATTGGCGTCAGGCCAATGGCCATGTTTTGGCACTCTTGGTGCCTGGTGGCCCTGCGCCGGTGGGTGCTCGTGGTCTCGGGTAAACCCGGGCGTTGCTATGGACTGGCCTGTTCCACGGATGGTAGCGCGCTATGCTGACAACCACAACTCACCATAAAATAGTTATCGCGCGCTCCAACATTGTAGTTCACAAGTAGACCTATCGGGCCGGGAGTGGTCGATGGTCCAATGGCCAGGATTTTAAAAAGTGTGCGTGCTAACGGTGTTACGAACCGCATGCAGGGAGCTGTTGACAAAAACATGGCCAATAATTAAACTTGCATAAGTTAACATGCAGAAGAAGTGTCTCATAGATCATACACGCTTCCACACACGATGTATACGAAATCGGGGATAACCTGTCAGGCCATTGCTTTGACAGGGGATAATGTAGTACCATGGTCATTGAATACTTCGATTGATTAAATCATACAAAAACAGGGCTGTTTTGCATTGGTTGGATGGTTGTTAGACCCATTCTTTCCGATCTACAGCAGTGTTGTTGTAGCACTGTAAGCCATGGTGTGAGACAGAGAGAGAGGTGTGGGGATGAGAGAAGAGAGAGATTTACATCTAGTAGACGCGTTTATTGTTGTTGATCTTATTCAAGGAAAAACAAACAGAGTCACTGACTGAGTACAGTTTTCTAAATCTGCTTTGAAATTTGTTTGCCATCATGCCGTCAGACACGGCTAATGACGGTGACAAACATGTTAATTTTGGGGAGGAACTTGAGATGCATGAAGTTGAACCAGAGATAGCTGACCAATATGGCGGAGTTGCGGATATTAGTGAACGAGATGACGCCCCGAGTTTTACAACTTTTGGAAGTGATGGAGGGAGGAGAAAGAAACTAAAATTCTTCTCGCTTCACGACCTCAACAGGTACACACAACAAGGTTCTAATATTTCTAGATATCCACACAGAGATATAGAGAAGGTAAAGCCTGGAGCAGCTCTGATACAATAACTTCTTCCAAATAATTTTAGGTACGGCACAATCGAGTCAAAGTATCTTGAGGAGCGTAGTCACGACGAGAGGATTTTGTACACAAACGAAATGACTAAAAACCAGGATGTTCATTTCATTACACAATCAGAGATCGATTCTTTCAAAACTGCACTTCGCATACAAATTAAACAGGTACAGAGTCGCCTGGCATTCTAAACTAACTAAAGTTTAATATTTCAATGCATTATCTGATTAAACGGCAGGGTGGTGTAGTGGCTTAATACAAGTTTCATCTCAATAGGACTATGAAGGGATCCCGGAGTTTATTCAAAGCAAGGTAAATGAACGTGTATGCAACACCTACATACCCCGGGCCCGCGTCCGATCCTCCACAGTTACAACTCCCGCATCACCCGTCGCAGAACCAAAGTGTGTGTGCGGGAGGGAGCGAACTGATGCGCTGCACAGAGTATATGAGAAGGAGGGGGTCACTTGGAACAAGATGAGTCACACGATGGAAAGGAAGACCCATATTTATGGGAAGGTAGCTCTGCCAGGTGGGGTTCAGGCAAACTTTGTTAAGATATCGGACAAGACACCATTTACTATTGTGGAGAGTCTTCTTACTGAGATCTGGAAGATCAAGAAACCAGGAGTTATTCTCTCTCTTATCGGTATGTTAACATGTTAACACACTTCATACACTGTTAAAAGTCAAGTAAAAACATAAACATGTAGATGATAGAACAATGTTTTGTTAGAGGTTACTCAACAAGTTGAATATTACAGGGACAGTGGACGATAGGAATGTGCAAATCCCTGAAAAGATGCGAGAGATAGTGGAACGGACACTTCCCAAGACAGCCGCAGCGTGTGATGCTTGGATCTTTAGTTCGGGTGTAAACGGAGGATGTCCTAAGATGTTGGGCAGTGGAACTAGGACCTACGGGCTGGCCCTCAATACTATTGGAGTGTGCGGATGGGCCACACTTGACCCCAGGGTAACTTCTTCCTTCCACCTTTCCAGCCACAATGAAGCATATCATAATATATATTATCAACAATTCACTAGACTTGAAACTTTTCAGATCCGGGATAAGATGACACCTAAACGGCCCATCCTGGATCCAGGACATGTGTTTGCATATCCCAGCAAGTCCCCAGAGAGTAGTACCAGGTTTCTAGAACCCAACCATTCTACATTCCTACTGGTGGATAATGGTCTGGAATCTACCTCTGCAACGGGCAAGGAGAGTGTGCTTGACGCAAAGAAATTCCGTCATAAACTTGAGGTAACTCCTCTCACTATTAGTTATCTAGAATTCCAGCAGGGTAATATCTAACTTAATTTTGATTATTCCCAACAAATCAGAACCACATCTCCAAGACGACATCTGTGCCAATTATCAGTGTGGTGACTGCAGGTGGAATGACGTCTCTAAGGGCATGTTCCCAGCGCCTCTCAGAAGGGTCATCCATTATTGCCATGGCCAAGAGTAGTGGGTTGGCAGGTGTTATACATAGGACGATCATGCATATTGAACAGGTTTGTTATGTTCTAACCCTCCCCTTACGTTTTCAAAGGGGTGGGGCGCCCGAAACACAGTCTAGCCAGGGAAGAAGAGGTTTGAAAACTTTGTTATTTTCTAACTCATTTTATTATTACATACATTTTCACTTTCAGCTCGAGAACGACTCTCAAATGGCTGTGGGAAAGTTCCGAAAGATCAAACAACAATCAAAAAAGGAAGAAAAGTGCAACTGTCATGAAACAAAAGGTGGCAATTTGGTTAAAATTATATCATTTTATACTTGGCTTAATAGTTATTATCATGTAATAAATAATTCAATACATTCCAGATATATTCAATGGACGTGCCTCAAAATGTGGATACATCAAGCATAAGATCAGAAAGCACATGAAGATATCACGGGACAACAAGGAACTCATGCAAGAGTAGGTTACCTCTTATATATCAGGGAGTATTTCCCCATTCAGCAGTGATCTGTTTGAGCTGATTCTAACACTTTTCTGTTACAGGTGTTGTGAGTTTGTTAACTTGTGCGTTGAGAAAACAGCGAACGTGTTCGTGTACAACTACCAGCGATCTGATGAGTTTGATAAGAAGTTGCTGGATGCGATGGTGGGGAGCGGAGTTAGCGACCAAACCAGCTATACCCGGGACATAAAGATGGCCTTTGAGCTGGGCGCTGTTGAGGTAAAATGTGTTCACTGATCCCTCAAACTCCAGAAAAGTGCTGATCACCAGGGGAGCTTGTGGTGCTGTAGATAGACTTCACGTTGTACCATCCCCTTGTTATGTGTCCCCTAACAAAAACCCTCAAATCACGGATAGTAACTGTGTATATGATAGGATTGACTGTACAAGAGAGCAGTACAGCATCAGTCTGGAAGAGGTTGTACCAGCGAGGTACAGTACCACCAGTAAACTGAATGCCCATGAGAACTGCTAGGGGCAGCCAGGACAGAATGAAGAAGACACACACAAGTAGGACGGTTATTAAGGCGGATATGTTAGGTAGAGATTGGGTGTGTCGGAGGGAATGCCGTGCTGCTATTATTATCATGGTAATATTAGCAGTAATGATCAGAAACATGGGTATGATCAGGAGGGTTACCATCGTTACCATTTGGTATATTATCGCTTCCTGGTTCTGAGGGGTACAGGGATATCATGGAGTGTGGGGTGTGGGAGTGAGAGAGAAAGAGAGAGAGAAAGAGAGAGAGATAGAGAGAGAGAGAGAGAGAAGGATACAGAAGGTGGTTACAATTGCTGTGTAAACACCGCAGACCACACTTACGTAATACTGCCTGCTAGTACAGGACAACACCTCCGATCGGAAGAAGGCAGCGAGGTGTCCTGGAAAGACAGTGTAGACAGTATTTAGAATGGCGACCGACCATGCTGTTACCAGAGCAACATAATATGACAACTTGGATACCATGGTCATTGAATACTTCGATTGATTAAATCATACAAAAACAGGGCTGTTTTGCATTGGTTGGATGGTTGTTAGACCCATTCTTTCCGATCTACAGCAGTGTTGTTGTAGCACTGTAAGCCATGGTGTGAGACAGAGAGAGAGGTGTGGGGATGAGAGAAGAGAGAGATTTACATCTAGTAGACGCGTTTATTGTTGTTGATCTTATTCAAGGAAAAACAAACAGAGTCACTGACTGAGTACAGTTTTCTAAATCTGCTTTGAAATTTGTTTGCCATCATGCCGTCAGACACGGCAAATGACGGTGACAAACATGTTAATTTTGGGGAGGAACTTGAGATGCATGAAGTTGAACCAGAGATAGCTGACCAATATGGCGGAGTTGCGGATATTAGTGAACGAGATGACGCCCCAAGTTTCACAACTTTTGGAAGTGATGGAGGGAGGAGGAAAAAACTAAAATTCTTCTCGCTTCACGACCTCAACAGGTAGGCACATGTTCTAACTATATTGCACTTTCTAGATATCCACATGGGGATATAGGGAAGGTAAAGCCTGGAGCAGCTCTGATACAATAAATTTTTATATGACCCAAAAATCAAAATCCAATTAATTTTTAGGTACGGCACAATCGAGTCAAAGTATCTTGAGGAGCGAAGTCACGACGAGAGGATTTTGTACACAAACGAAATGACTAAAAACCGGGATGTTCATTTCATTACACAATCAGAGATCGATTCTTTCAAAACTGCACTTCGCATACAAATTAAACAGGTACAGAGTCGCCTGGCATTCTAAACTAACTAAAGTTTAATATTTCAATGCATTATCTGATTAAACGGCAGGGTGGTGTAGTGGCTTAATACAAGTTTCATCTCAATAGGACTATGAAGGGATCCCGGAGTTTATTCAAAGCAAGGTAAATGAACGTGTATGCAGCACCTACATACCCCGGGCCCGTGTCCGATCCTCCACAGTTACAACTCCCGGGTCACCTGTAGCGGAACCAAAGTGTGTGTGTGGGAGGGAGCGAACTGATGCCCTGCACAGAGTATATGAGAAGGAGGGGGTCACTTGGAACAAGTTGAGTCACACCATGGAGAGGAAAACTCATATTTATGGGAAGGTTGCTCTCCCTGGTGGGGTTCAGGCAAACTTTGTTAAAATATCGGACAAGACACCATTTACTATTGTGGAGAGTCTCCTAACTGAGATCTGGAAGATCAAGAAACCAGGAGTTATTCTCTCTCTTATCGGTATGTTAACATGTTAACACACTTCATACACTGTTAAAAGTCAAAAACATAAACATGTAGATGATAGAACAATGTTTTGTTAGAGGTTACTCAAAAAGTTAAATATTACAGGGACGGTGGACGATAGGAATGTGCAGATCCCTGAAAAGATGCGAGAGATAGTGGAACGGACACTTCCCAAGACAGCCGCAGCGTGTGATGCTTGGATCTTTAGTTCGGGTGTAAACGGAGGATGTCCTAAGATGTTGGGCAGTGGAACTAGGACCTACGGGCTGGCCCTCAATACTATTGGAGTGTGCGGATGGGCCACACTTGACCCCAGGGTAACTGATCTACCTTCCACCTTTCCATCCACAATGAACCATTATATCAACAATTCACTAAGCTTTAAATTTTTCAGATCCGGGACAGGATGACACCTAAACGGCCCATCTTGGATCCAGGTCATGTATTTGCATATCCCAGCAAGTCCCCAGAGAGTAGTACCAGGTTTTTAGAACCCAACCATTCTACATTCCTACTGGTGGATAATGGTCTGGAATCTACCTCTGCAACGGGCAAGGAGAGTGTTCTTGACGCAAAGACATTCCGTCATAAACTTGAGGTAGAGCTCCTGTTACTTAGTAGAATTGCGTTACTCTCCTGTTACTCTCATTATTATTTAGAGCATTATAATACAGCTCAGGGTTATATTTAACTTATAATTCAATTATTACCCCAAATCAGAACCACATCTCCAAGACGACATCTGTGCCAATTATCAGTGTGGTGACGGCAGGTGGAATGACTTCACTAAGGGCATGTTCCCAGCGCCTCTCAGAAGGGTCATCCATTATTGCTATGGCCAAGAGTAGTGGGTTGGCAGGTGTTATCCATAGGACCATCATGCATATTGAACAGGTTCGTTATGTTCTAACCCTCCCCTTACGTTTTCAAAGGGGTGGGGCGCCCGAAACACAGTCTAGCCAGGCAAGAAGAGGTTTGTAAACTCTGTTATTTTCTAACTCATTTTATTATTACATACATTTTCACTTTCAGCTCGAGAACGACTCTCAAATGGCTGTGGGAAAGTTCCGAAAGATCAAACAACAATCAAAAAAGGAAGAAAAGTGCAACTGTCATGAAACAAAAGGTGGCAATTTGGTTAAAATTATATCATTTTATACTTGGCTTAATAGTTATTATCATGTAATAAATAATTCAATACATTCCAGATATATTCAATGGACGTGCCTCAAAATGTGGATACATCAAGCATAAGATCAGAAAGCACATGAAGATATCACGGGACAACAAGGAACTCATGCAAGAGTAGGTTACCTCTTATATATCAGGGAGTATTTCCCCATTCAGCAGTGATCTGTTTGAGCTGATTCTAACACTTTTCTGTTACAGGTGTTGTGAGTTTGTTAATTTGTGCGTTGAGAAAACAGCGAACGTGTTCGTGTACAACTACCAGCGATCTGATGAGTTTGATAAGAAGTTGCTGGATGCGATGGTGGGGAGCGGAGTTAGCGACCAAACCAGCTATACCCGGGACATAAAGATGGCCTTTGAGCTGGGCGCTGTTGAGGTAAAATGTGTTCACTGATCCCTCAAACTCCAGAAAAGTGCTGATCACCAGGGGAGCTTGTGGTGCTGTAGATAGACTTCACGTTGTACCATCCCCTTGTTATGTGTCCCCTAACAAAAACCCTCAAATCACGGATAGTAACTGTGTATATGATAGGATTGACTGTACA
>AVPN01000109.1:65378-100643 GCA_000695325.1 Pleurobrachia bachei | reverse complement strand
GAGAGAGAGAGAGAGAGAGAGAGAGAGAGAGAGAGAGAGAGAGACTGCTGTCTGCGTATGTGTGTTGTTTACCGTGACACGTTATTCAGTGAACTCCCACTGTTCATTTCCACTATTGTGCATTTTTTTGTTGCTAGGCTCTAGGAATGTGTTGTTATCGTCAGGATGCAGCAGCTAGGGTGTTATAGGCTGGCCATCTTGATCATTCATTCTACGGATTTGTTCATTTTTTGTGTTCGAGCATTCCATGTGGATTATTATAGGACGAGCTAGATTTAATGCGTTGACTATCACAGAACCTTCATGAAGAATGGAGCAATTTGAAAACCATTTCTAATCGTATATAATTGACCTGGCAGTATTTTACCATACAGTACGTGATACATATGCTATGGGGTCTGTTCGAATGGGTCCCATACCGGTAGAAGAGCGGCTGAAAGCGTGGAACTTCCCCCTCTATCCAATACACAGGCGGGTGGAGAGGAAAACTCATGTATTCTCTGAGGCAATACCTGTCATTGAAGGTATGATATGTGGCATCTAGTTCTAACATGACACGTGAAGCTAGACCAAATTCCTTGTTACTTGCAAGTTCTTTGTATATTGGGAAAGTTCATTATCTAGTAGTTTTGTTCACTCCGTTTCTCCGGAAGATATTAGAATCGCACACAAATTTGGCATCATTTCTACATGATCACTGCGATACTTTGATCTACCGAGCCTGATGGAGTTGATATTTTCTCCATAAGCTTTATCATCTGACTGGGTTTAAAATTAAACTTTAAATTGATGTCAGATTGTCGGAAAACTGATGAAAATTATGAAGAGAGGAGGGAAAGAGAAGTTAGAGAATTCGCTAGTCTTTGTAGCTACATAATAAATCGCATTGCAACTAGTCGAATACGCCATTCATAATCAAACCGTGTTTTAAACGGCACACGTAGCACACAACCATGTGGCCCTGGGATAAACTGATCTTATAATCTTACTTGAAGTGCTTATGATTTTGTATCCCCCTCACAATTGAATTCTCATTCACTTCAGTTCTATCTAGTTTCTTCTACTCATCTCTTTCTCTCTACTCGATACTCTAATCTCTCTTCGTTGTATCCATTTCTGCATGAATATATCAGTTCACTCTACCACATCATATTTCACTTCTACTTTTCTTCACAATTCTTTCTTATATTATTGACTCTCTCTTCCTCCCTCTCTGTTTCCCTTTTTCCAGCAAGCACATCGTCTCTATCGATGCAGTGTCTCCTTCCCTCTCTCTCCGCATTTTAAACCGTTATAAAGCTGTGATTTAGCGGCCCACACACACAATGTTCGTTCCCCCATGATTTGAGTCAGTTTAATTCTCTCTCTGTGGCTGGTGCATATGCTGTGTGTCGTTATGTACATTAATTCGAGGAGTAAAACTGTTCCAATGCTCTACGAAGAAGGTGCCTGCAGCACACGTGGGGCGGCCACTCACTATGTCCCCTATATTTGTTGTGAACTGTCATGTGTGTGTCTCGTGTTTATTGTGTTTATTGTGGTGTTTCGTGCTTGTCAAGAACATCAGTTGATATCAAACTGATATTATTGATTGATTATTACCAAGATCTGATCACAATTAATTAATCTAAGTATGTAGTTAATTGGTTAAGTTTCTAATCATTCTCTCCCTCGCAGGACGTAAGTTGAGAGTACAGGGACAAGTACAGAAGGATGCTAACTGTTTTTACTGTACAAGTAGTCAGACGAGTGTCAGATCAAATAATTCCCGGCCACCCAGTGCAGCATCTAACGTTTCACTCACACAAAACCAAATCTACCTTTACCCCCATCAAAGGTTAGTTGGTTCTCGTATACTACAGGTCTACAGCTAGATATCTTGATCTACAACTTGAAGATCCAGATCTCTAGCCATGTAGTCCAGATATTAGTCTAAGATAGACAAAGATGTCGAGTTGTCAACCGTTCTGATTAGTGATTCTGATTAGGAAACCGATAGTTTTATTCCCTTGATTTCAACATCACCCCACTCCCATCCATTTTCACCCGAGTGTGTCGCCCACACAGACTCTTCATTGAGAAGTCCTTAAGCTCATGACGAACCCCCTGTTCTACAGATTTAACGAGAACAGGGTGGCATCAAAGAGAGATGCGAGGCAGCGGGGTCGCCGGACACCCCTGGCAGTGGAATGTTTTGAGACTAATGTGAAGAATCACCCCATGTCCCGGTGCAATGGTGACACTGTGGGCGGGGTTATCACCACACGGACTATACTGGATGATAAGAGCCTTGACAAGACAAAGAGTCTCCCCATTTTGTTTGATAAGAAATCGGTCGAGATGAAACCGAGATATGAACCAAAAAGTAGGTTTATTATCTCTCTGTGCTTTGTTCCGACCCTCTATCCTCGAGAAAAGCAAAACATCAACTGCATCTAAACCCACATTTACCATTTCACCCTCTTCTGTAGAGCCAATACGGAAACGAGTCCAGATACCACGGCAGTGCGACCAGACATCTGAGCCGAAAAGCCCGGAACCAGGGGTCAAGGACCCGAAACCGGTGGAACCCTGTACCAAGACAGATGATCCAGGCACAAATAACAAGAAAGCGGTAAGTCCATGGATCACTCTCAGTCTCTGGAACCCCCCCCCCAACCAAACCCCAATCCATCCTCCGCTCATCATCTCTCTCAGGTACCAGGGGAGGGGATGATTGACCACAATATCTCTGTGACAATAACTGACAAGAGAACGAGAGCTGTGGTGAGGGCATCAAGTGCCAGCACAGTCAGACCTCACCGCCTCGCCAGGCACAATTCAATGACGTGAGGTGACTGTGTTCTAACCCTCCTTGAGAGAGGGTCGAAAAAAGACGTGAGGTGCCCGAGTTGGAGATGACTCTCAAATTGAGATATACTTATAGAATGTGGAAGGAGTGAAGACAAGGGACAATTTCTGGGGGAGAGATTATCTGTGAGAGATTTTGAGAATTGAAAATTTGTGAGAAAGATTGGACTTAACTGCAAGGAAGCGATTGATTGACACTTTCCAGTTTCTAGAGAGTACCCTTTTCGCATACGTTTCGATAATCGATTCATGTGCTGTTTATGACCGTTTTTACCAACCCAATTTAACGTGTTTTGACAGTCCAATTATTTACTGATACAACAAATGTCCGAACTCCAAGCATGTGACACGCTTTGAAAGACCGCGGACTGGCAGTTCCGATTCCTGAATACCAGGACAACACTGCAGAATTTCCCATGGTCCTGTGCGCGGCGCCATCCCCGCGCGGACTACTCCACTTCACCGATCACTTTCTTCACAGCGGCGTCTTAGCGGAGTTCGGACAGTTTGCCTTCTCACGAAACAGATCTTTCAGCAAAGGGTGGTAAAATTCAAATCGATAATTTACATATCAACTCTGTTAAAGAATACACATATATATTCTGTCCCTGTAACTAAAAGATTTTACTGCCATCTACTTTTCTTGGTTGTGGTTTTGGGAGGAGGTGCCGCGGGGGCAACAAATTGTTGGGATCTTGCTGGTGTTACTAGCGGCTGGCTGGGCTCTGAAGGAGAGGGAGTTTAAAGTAAAACATCAACTAAAAACGAACGCGATCGAGAAAACAATGTTTGATTATACCAATATCCACTATACCAATATCCATATCACTAATTTCCACTCACTTGCATCCGATGCTGAGGCTTTAGCGAACCCAGGATACATATAGCTGGAAGGTTTAACAAAAGTCTTGTCTTCAGGCGTAAATGCTTTTTGAACGGTAGTGCTGGCCTTAGTAAATCTCGACATATAGTTTGATTTCATGTTAGTTTTAATCTCCGCGGCTCTGTTTCCACCCGTACTTGCAATACAGCCTCCGGCTAGAGCGTTCATTCCTCCGAACTGTTGTCGTGCTGACATTGGTCCTGCAGTCAACATCTACAGAGAGTAACAGGGGTTTAACGGAGTTTAGTGGGAGATTTTAGAGGGCTTTAGGGGTAACTTAGGTCTTAGGAGGGAGTTATATAATGGGGCTTGGGAGTGAACTAAGTTTCTATTATTGGGGTAGTGGCCTGCTACTCCAATCATACTACTAGTGCGACAACAAATGACTTACAGGCGGGGCTGATGAGGGGCCAGATCCCAGGCCAGGTCGGAGTTTCGAATCACTCCTCCCGAAACCCTTGGATGGGTTGTTGCGTCCCTTTTTAAAATTGGGATCCATCATAGCTATATCAAGGACGTTTTTGGTCACCTCTTGACACGCCATCTCCTGTAAAAGGGTGAGGGTCATAGAGGGGCGGGGGTTAGGTAGGTGCAAACAGGAGGTAAATCAGGGTCGAAAAGGGAGACTATTTCATCTATGTTCATGGTCATAGTGGGGTATTGTGACCAAATCTTACCAAATGTTTAACTAGTTCACCACAGAAAGCAGCATCCTTTCTCGTTATCAATGTATAAGCAGTTCCCTTCTCCCCAGCCCTCCCAGTCCTTCCTACTCGATGTGTATGGGTGTCAATATCCCTCGCTACATCATAATTAACCACTGTTCTAATTTCCTTTATATCCAAACCCCGTGCTGCTACATCGGTCGCTACCAACACCCGGAATTGTTGTTTTTTGAACGCTGTTAGTATCTCGTTTCGTTCGTATTGTGACATGTCACCGTGCAGGAGAACCACGTGGGGACAAGTTACATAACTCACTCCGCAAGACTACAGTGACAAGTCACAACTTTATTAGGGATCCCTCTTAAGAGGACGCGAGACAGACGTCACGATTGGCAAACGTCACGCGGGCCTTATATAGGAGGAGTTGAAAACGCGCGCGCTAGGGACCTGCAGCGCATGTCAAAATAAAATATGGAAAATCTTTGGCAAACGCTGCTAGCCCAAATAATAATATAATATTATTTCGCGCGCACGCGCGATGGGATAAGGCAGCGCTTTTCAAGGAAAATCTGGAATTTTTGTTTTGCATCGGATCGCGATCGTACCGTTAAAGTGCGCGGCGGGGATATGCAGCGCTAATAATATATAGGGCGCCGCGCAATATAATATGAGCTCGCTCGCTCAGCTCATCTTTTTTTCGCCCAGTGAAAAAAAATCGTGAAAAATCGCGTTAGGTCTGTAGTAGGAGCGCTTAGATCATTTGCCGCCAAAAGTCGCGCGCCACCCTTTTTGCGCATTGTCATAGCTCCTTCATTTCAACTCCAATAAATGATGACTCTCAAGTTTTCGAAAGATCTCGTCGAGATCTACAAAAAACTTGAGGGTGATTTTGTGATTTGATGCAAAGCAAAGGAGTGACAGTCGCCTAAATTACGGGTGGCGCGCGACTTTTGCACGTGCATGATCTAAGCGCTCCTACTAAGAGAGTAACAGGGGTTTAACGGAGTTTAGTGGGAGATTTTAGAGGGCTTTAGGGGTAACTTAGGTCTTAGGAGGGAGTTATATAATGGGGCTTGGGAGTGAACTAAGTTTCTATTATTGGGGTAGTGGCCTGCTACTCCAATCATACTACTAGTGCGACAACAAATGACTTACAGGCGGGGCTGATGAGGGGCCAGATCCCAGGCCAGGTCGGAGTTTCGAATCACTCCTCCCGAAACCCTTGGATGGGTTGTTGCGTCCCTTTTTAAAATTGGGATCCATCATAGCTATATCAAGGACGTTTTTGGTCACCTCTTGACACGCCATCTCCTGTAAAAGGGTGAGGGTCATAGAGGGGCGGGGGTTAGGTAGGTGCAAACAGGAGGTAAATCAGGGTCGAAAAGGGAGACTATTTCATCTATGTTCATGGTCATAGTGGGGTATTGTGACCAAATCTTACCAAATGTTTAACTAGTTCACCACAGAAAGCAGCATCCTTTCTCGTTATCAATGTATAAGCAGTTCCCTTCTCCCCAGCCCTCCCAGTCCTTCCTACTCGATGTGTATGGGTGTCAATATCCCTCGCTACATCATAATTAACCACTGTTCTAATTTCCTTTATATCCAAACCCCGTGCTGCTACATCGGTCGCTACCAACACCCGGAATTGTTGTTTTTTGAACGCTGTTAGTATCTCGTTTCGTTCGTATTGTGACATGTCACCGTGCAGGAGACCTAGCTCGTAGTCACAACGTTTCAACTTGCCAGCTAGCTCCTCGCTGTTTATCTGCGGGTGGTATTGTTGTTAGAGGTATGGGTGGTATTGTAGGCATGTTGTTAGAGGTATGGGTGGTATTATAGGGCATGTTGTTAGAGAGGTATGGGTGGTGTAAGGTGTTGGTTACGAAATCATGGGGGGGTGTGGGGGGTAATGGGTGATTGTAGGGTCTGAGAGAGAGTTAGCTAAATACAGGACACAGGGGATGAGTAACGTTAGTAACTGTGTGTACCTTTCTAGTGACAAATACAAGGACACTGCCAGTAGATGTAAATTCAACCAGTCGGGTTTGCAGCCATCTGAATTTGTCCTCTGGTCCAGAAAAAGTGTGACAAATTTGGGTGATGTCCTGGTTCGCAGCACCTGCTCCTACTGCTTCCTGGATCTGAATAGGACCTGAAGAGAAGGTTTAGTGTGGTACTTATCCCCTGCACAATCGTCTCTGCTAAGACAGTACTTCAAACCAGTATATTGTACTGGTAGTACTCAACACATTCTAGAGAACTGTTATCGAACTTACTTGATAAGCACTGTCTACAAAGTCGATTAATTTTATTTCGCATTGTCGCAGAGAATAAGAGAACCTGTCGATCCGGACGGCATCTTTGTACAATCGATGTGACCTGATTGGAATAGGGTAATGTTGTGGATAATTGGGGCCCTTATTATTGACGCTAATTTTGCCTTGAAGAGTCTGAACAAAACAACGCTAATTAAGGTGCCCTCTTAATAAAGTGTACAGTACCTGTGGTTCAAATCCGAGGTCGAACATTCTATCACATTCGTCTAGCACTAAATAAGTGACCCGAGTCATGGGTAGTCGCTTCTTCTTTATGTGGTCTATTAGCCGACCCTGGGGAGAGAGAGGGATAGACATTATATATGAAATAATTTTACAGACTAGCTACATTTATAAATTGATTGCCTAATTAATTATCTAATTATTTCTTTAATTAACCCCTACATACCGGTGTTGCAACGACAACTTCGCACTGTGCCGCTAAGGCCCGCTCCTGTTCATGCATATTTCCCCCTCCATAGGCACACACAGTTCTGATATTGAACGCTTTACAGAACCTCTTACACTCCTGATGTATCTGGAATGGGGATAGAGAGAGAGTGAGCGGCAATTTCAACACATCTAACTCTCTTGTTATTTTGACGAATAATTAGCTCTACAAAAACCACTAAAACTACATTATACTAAAGTCGAAGTAAATAATTCAAATAATATAATATATTCCCCTCTATATTACCTGTATACAAAGCTCCCTAGTTGGCGCTAGGATAACTCCGATTGGGCCATCTCCGGATTTCAGTTCTTCCTGATCCATTATATGGGGTATCATAGGCCACACGTAACTTGCCGTCTTACCTGACCCAGTACGGGCTATACCGATCACATCACGACCCGAGAGGGCCGCTGGGATCGACTGAAAGAGGAAGTGAGGTGTTTAGAATTTCGTAGGGGACTGATCTCGGAAATGTGAGATATTGGATTAACAGATAAACTATGATTTAGTGTTGGTCCCTATAATACCTGTGCTTGGATGGGTGTAGGTTGGGTATATTCCTGCCTTCTGATCGTTGCCAGGGTCTGCTGATCAAATCCAAAGTGAGCGAAACTGGATACCGGTTTGGGCGGGTTGAACCCGGACACCTTTATCCCTAATTTACTCCGTAGTTCCATGACTTGGAGAGGGTTTAGGGTGGCAATATCAGCGTGTTCTGTATAGAAATCCTTGCCGAAGGGAGGGTACTCGAGGGTGGAGTGGTCGATTGGTTCTAGAGGAATAATCACCTGAAGAGGAAGGAAGTGAGATCTTGGTTTTTAGAATACCGTGCCTATAATCGTTTGTAGACCACAATATGATAATTTCTCTCTCTCTTATCTCATGGCGATGCGGTTTATTTCTCGTACGCTGTATGCGGTTAAAATAGGGTTAATGATCAGCGAGTGTGGTCAGTATGTGTCCTTGAGGAATCATCATGACCTTTGCTATGCCAGAGCGGATATCTTTTTCCCAGGCTAATGCTATTCAGCGGTGGTTTAACTCCTCCTCTCTCTCTCTATTTAACGCATGTCTCTCATTTTGAGTGCCTTGCTTGAAGATGTGTCAGAGAGCCAGAGATAACTTTATCTATCTCTCTAGCTCTATCTCTCAATCTCTCTGTCTCTCACGCACTCTCACTCTCTCTCTCCTGTGCGCTCTCTCTCTCTACCTCTCCTTCTCTTAAAATCATTCATCATACTTAGCGGAGATTTAAAGTTTTATTTGCCGTCTAGCAGATCAAAGTTTTTCAGCTCGCAGTTATAAAAAACAAGTCTTTCGTTTGCCTAGATACTAAGCATTCTAATAAAGATATTTTTGTTTAGCGACAAGCATGAAAATATTGGTGATTTACCTCCTACTAACGACTGTATGGAACAGCGCCAGTTCTGCCGGTGAGAAATAGTTTAATCTTTTACTTATTTATTATTAACTGATTTATAATTATAGTGCTAATTCTATACATCTCTATTTCAGAGTGGAAAGCGGTAGAGAACGGCGCAAAAATTCCGTGGGACCTAGAAACGTCTCCATTCGAGATCCGGACTGGTTCTGTTCAGGGTAAACATGGCAATTATTTTCAACTCGATTTGTTTGAATCAGAATCAAGGGGGGGGGAGATTGTTAGGAGTAAGTGGGATTAGATAGTAATGAATGTGTGAGTAGTGAGTCAGAGAGAAAACAGAGATGTTGTTGTCACTAACTTTTCTTCTTTCTGCTCCTTCTTAGGTTTCTTCTTGTCTTTTTCCAGTTCAGTGCTGATACCCGCCATGAAGGCATCTAGAGGGTCTTCTTCTTCCTCGACCTCTTCCTCGGCTTGTCGTTGGGCGTACTCAAGAAGGTCATCATCAGAGTCAGAATCGAGCGGGCCACGGCCGTTTTTAGCGCCTCTTAGGGGAGCTGTGGGGGGTAAGGGAGGGAGAAATTAGAAAAGGTAGAAAGAGAGCGAGAGAGATAGCGAGCGAGAGAGAGAGAGAAAGAGAGAGCGATAAAAACCAATGAAATGTATAACAACCAACCTGGTTTACTGTATCGTTTTTGAGGACTTGGCTCAGCACATTTTGCCTCAGTAAAACCTCTAACGCCACCAGTTTCGTTAGAGAATCCTCTTGGACCGCTCGCCTGCTCAGGGAACCCTCTTGGACCGCTCGCATGCTCAGAGAACCCTCTCGGACCGCTCGCCTGCTCAGAGAACCCTCTCGGTTGATAAGCACTGTCTACAAAGTCGATTAATTTTATTTCGCATTGTCGCAGAGAATAAGAGAACCTGTCGATCCGGACGGCATCTTTGTACAATCGATGTGACCTGATTGGAATAGGGTAATGTTGTGGATAATTGGGGCCCTTATTATTGACGCTAATTTTGCCTTGAAGAGTCTGAACAAAACAACGCTAATTAAGGTGCCCTCTTAATAAAGTGTACAGTACCTGTGGTTCAAATCCGAGGTCGAACATTCTATCACATTCGTCTAGCACTAAATAAGTGACCCGAGTCATGGGTAGTCGCTTCTTCTTTATGTGGTCTATTAGCCGACCCTGGGGAGAGAGAGGGATAGACATTATATATGAAATAATTTTACAGACTAGCTACATTTATAAATTGATTGCCTAATTAATTATCTAATTATTTCTTTAATTAACCCCTACATACCGGTGTTGCAACGACAACTTCGCACTGTGCCGCTAAGGCCCGTTCCTGTTCGTGCATATTTCCCCCTCCGTAGGCGCACACAGTTCTGATATTGAACGCTTTACAGAACCTCTTACACTCCTGATGTATCTGGAATGGGGATAGAGAGAGAGTGAGCGGCAATTTCAACACATCTAACTCTCTTGTTATTTTGACGAATAATTAGCTCTACAAAAACCACTAAAACTACATTATACTAAAGTCGAAGTAAATAATTCAAATAATATAATATATTCCCCTCTATATTACCTGTATACAAAGCTCCCTAGTTGGCGCTAGGATAACTCCGATTGGGCCATCTCCGGATTTCAGTTCTTCCTGATCCATTATATGGGGTATCATAGGCCACACGTAACTTGCCGTCTTACCTGACCCAGTACGGGCTATACCGATCACATCACGACCCGAGAGGGCCGCTGGGATCGACTGAAAGAGGAAGTGAGGTGTTTAGAATTTCGTAGGGGACTGATCTCGGAAATGTGAGATATTGGATTAACAGATAAACTATGATTTAGTGTTGGTCCCTATAATACCTGTGCTTGGATGGGTGTAGGTTGGGTATATTCCTGCCTTCTGATCGTTGCCAGGGTCTGCTGATCAAATCCAAAGTGAGCGAAACTGGATACCGGTTTGGGCGGGTTGAACCCGGACACCTTTATCCCTAATTTACTCCGTAGTTCCATGACTTGGAGAGGGTTTAGGGTGGCAATATCAGCGTGTTCTGTATAGAAATCCTTGCCGAAGGGAGGGTACTCGAGGGTGGAGTGGTCGATTGGTTCTAGAGGAATAATCACCTGAAGAGGAAGGAAGTGAGATCTTGGTTTTTAGAATACCGTGCCTATAATCGTTTGTAGACCACAATATGATAATTTCTCTCTCTCTTATCTCATGGCGATGCGGTTTATTTCTCGTACGCTGTATGCGGTTAAAATAGGGTTAATGATCAGCGAGTGTGGTCAGTATGTGTCCTTGAGGAATCATCATGACCTTTGCTATGCCAGAGCGGATATCTTTTTCCCAGGCTAATGCTATTCAGCGGTGGTTTAACTCCTCCTCTCTCTCTCTATTTAACGCATGTCTCTCATTTTGAGTGCCTTGCTTGAAGATGTGTCAGAGAGCCAGAGATAACTTTATCTATCTCTCTAGCTCTATCTCTCAATCTCTCTGTCTCTCACGCACTCTCACTCTCTCTCTCCTGTGCGCTCTCTCTCTCTACCTCTCCTTCTCTTAAAATCATTCATCATACTTAGCGGAGATTTAAAGTTTTATTTGCCGTCTAGCAGATCAAAGTTTTTCAGCTCGCAGTTATAAAAAACAAGTCTTTCGTTTGCCTAGATACTAAGCATTCTAATAAAGATATTTTTGTTTAGCGACAAGCATGAAAATATTGGTGATTTACCTCCTACTAACGACTGTATGGAACAGCGCCAGTTCTGCCGGTGAGAAATAGTTTAATCTTTTACTTATTTATTATTAACTGATTTATAATTATAGTGCTAATTCTATACATCTCTATTTCAGAGTGGAAAGCGGTAGAGAACGGCGCAAAAATTCCGTGGGACCTAGAAACGTCTCCATTCGAGATCCGGACTGGTTCTGTTCAGGGTAAACATGGCAATTATTTTCAACTCGATTTGTTTGAATCAGAATCAAATTCTCTGATCGGATATATATCGCTGATATTTATGGAACCCATCATGTATACCATAATGTGCATGGAAAACACAAGAAAATTCAACCTACCTTCCTATGACCAAGAATTGGAGTGGACTATTGCAAAAACTAGCAGCGTATTTACGATCTCTGTAAATGGGACGCAAGTGCTGTTATTCGAATTCTCGATAAGCTCCAAGTGTCAGGCTGCATGGGGTGGAGATGTGGTGGATTATGTGAAATTTAATAGTGATGATGATGTTTCTAAATTCTACAAATCAGGAGCAGCTCCAGTTGAGCCAGGTATATATAGCATAACACTCGCAATGGTCGCTAAGACTAGAGTATGGAAAGTCCATTCTTCTTCTTCCTCTTTCTTTCTTTTTCTCTCGGGTATGGATATGTGGAGCAACATCTGTGCTTCACAGATCTATGAATACGGGATGAGTACCGATCAGTAAAAAGAGACTTTAAAATTTGGTCAAAATATAACATCTATAATGCACTCAGATAACTCAGATATAATGACAATAAGACCTAGAACAGACATAAACTGTCCACGGACACCCATTATAGTAAAGATACTTTATTGTAGGGTGGGGGACCAATGTGTACCCATCTTACCTTCTTGGGCGTTTAAGGAGGGGGTCTGGGGATAAGGCCCAGTGCAAAGATCGTAAAATTTGCTGCGAAACCAGAACTGTGAGGGTCAAATTTGCTGCCATGCGACCGGAGGTGCCGCGTAGCGGCACCGTAGGGAGCATGTTTCCGCGAAAATTTTTGGTGATTTATGGATAAGGATTTTGGGAGTCTTACCTTCTTTCTAGGGGTATAGATGGGGTTACCATCATCTCACCTTCTTTCTAGGGGTAAAGATGGGGTTCCCATCATCTCACCTTCTTTCTAGGGGTATAAATGGGGTTCCCATCATCATCATATTCCACGTCCATCTCTTCCTCCTCCTCAGGAGCTACAAAGTTGGGATTCTCTTCCATGGCCTTGAAGTAACTCTCCTGGTCATCATCTCCATCTATATCACACCTCTTAGCCGCCCTGGAGGGGGATATTGTTAGCAGTCAGTAGTAACGGAGTGAATGAGAAGTTGGTGGATAGTGAGTCAGAGAAAAGAGATAAACACTGTTGTCACTAACTTTTCTTCTTTCTGCTCCTTTTTAGGTTTCTTCTTGTCTTTCTCCAGTTCAGTGCTGATACCCGCCATGAAGGCATCAAGAGGGTCTTCTTCTTCTTCTACCTCTTCCTCAGCTTGTCGTTGGGCGTACTCAAGAAGGTCATCATCAGAGTCAGAATCGAGAGAACCCTCTCGGACCGCTCGGCTGCTCAGAGAACCCTCTCGGACCGCTCGGCTGCTCAGAGAACCCTCTCGGACCGCTCGGCTGCTCAGAGAACCCTCTCGGACCGCTCGGCTGCTCAGAGAACCCTCTCGGACCGCTCGGCTGCTCAGAGAACCCTCTCGGACCGCTCGGCTGCTCAGAGAACCCTCTCGGACCGCTCGGCTGCTCAGAGAACCCTCTCGGACCGCTCGGCTGCTCAGAGAACCCTCTCGGACCGCTCGGCTGCTCAGAGAACCCTCTCGGACCGCTCGGCTGCTCAGAGAACCCTCTCGGACCGCTCGGCTGCTCAGAGAACCCTCTCGGACCGCTCGGCTGCTCAGAGAACCCTCTCGGACCGCTCGGCTGCTCAGAGAACCCTCTCGGACCGCTCGGCTGCTCAGAGAACCCTCTCGGACCGCTCGGCTGCTCAGAGAACCCTCTCGGACCGCTCGGCTGCTCAGAGAACCCTCTCGGACCGCTCGGCTGCTCAGAGAACCCTCTCGGACCGCTCGGCTGCTCAGAGAACCCTCTCGGACCGCTCGGCTGCTCAGAGAACCCTCTCGGACCGCTCGGCTGCTCAGAGAACCCTCTCGGACCGCTCGGCTGCTCAGAGAACCCTCTCGGACCGCTCGGCTGCTCAGAGAACCCTCTCGGACCGCTCGGCTGCTCAGAGAACCCTCTCGGACCGCTCGGCTGCTCAGAGAACCCTCTCGGACCGCTCGGCTGCTCAGAGAACCCTCTCGGACCGCTCGGCTGCTCAGAGAACCCTCTCGGACCGCTCGGCTGCTCAGAGAACCCTCTCGGACCGCTCGGCTGCTCAGAGAACCCTCTCGGACCGCTCGGCTGCTCAGAGAACCCTCTCGGACCGCTCGGCTGCTCAGAGAACCCTCTCGGACCGCTCGGCTGCTCAGAGAACCCTCTCGGACCGCTCGGCTGCTCAGAGAACCCTCTCGGACCGCTCGGCTGCTCAGAGAACCCTCTCGGACCGCTCGGCTGCTCAGAGAACCCTCTCGGACCGCTCGGCTGCTCAGAGAACCCTCTCGGACCGCTCGGCTGCTCAGAGAACCCTCTCGGACCGCTCGGCTGCTCAGAGAACCCTCTCGGACCGCTCGGCTGCTCAGAGAACCCTCTCGGACCGCTCGGCTGCTCAGAGAACCCTCTCGGACCGCTCGGCTGCTCAGAGAACCCTCTCGGACCGCTCGGCTGCTCAGAGAACCCTCTCGGACCGCTCGGCTGCTCAGAGAACCCTCTCGGACCGCTCGGCTGCTCAGAGAACCCTCTCGGACCGCTCGGCTGCTCAGAGAACCCTCTCGGACCGCTCGGCTGCTCAGAGAACCCTCTCGGACCGCTCGGCTGCTCAGAGAACCCTCTCGGACCGCTCGGCTGCTCAGAGAACCCTCTCGGACCGCTCGGCTGCTCAGAGAACCCTCTCGGACCGCTCGGCTGCTCAGAGAACCCTCTCGGACCGCTCGGCTGCTCAGAGAACCCTCTCGGACCGCTCGGCTGCTCAGAGAACCCTCTCGGACCGCTCGGCTGCTCAGAGAACCCTCTCGGACCGCTCGGCTGCTCAGAGAACCCTCTCGGACCGCTCGGCTGCTCAGAGAACCCTCTCGGACCGCTCGGCTGCTCAGAGAACCCTCTCGGACCGCTCGCCTGCTCAGAGTACCCCATTGGGACTGCAGTTGCCTCGGTGTATCCCGTGTTATATCCGACTACAGTAGGAGGATTATACCCACTATTCATTACTCCTGTCGCATTCGACGCACTATTCTCAGCGAAGGCCCTATAGGATGAATACTGCTCAGTGCCCTGACCATCACCAGGATAACCAGCTTCTGTCCTTGGAGCTTCAGGCCTCGGAGAGGAGGGTTTTGAGCTCCGTCTTCCTGGAGATTTACTTCGTCTTCTCCGGGCTGGAGATCTGCTGGACCTGCGTTTTGGGGAACGGGAATTACGTCTTCTAGGTGATTTTGATCTGGAACGACGTTTGGGGGATCTTGAACGACGTCTTGGTGATCTCGATCGACGTCTTGGCGATCTGGATCGACGTTTTGGAGATCTGGAACGACGTTTTGGAGATCTCGATCGACGTCTCGGAGATCTGGAGCGCTTGGAGCGGGGAGAACGTCGACGGGATGATGAGGGGGATTTGGAACGTCTTTTGGGGCTCCTCGATCGTCTTCTTCTATCCTCACTAGGGGGAGTGGTCAGTGGATTGCAAGTTAGTTCAGTTATTAATTTGATTACCGGAGTCCACAACTAGAGATCACTATTACCTGTCTTTTGGCTGCTGACTGTTTGGGGTAGCTTGGGGAGGGGCCTGGTCGGCTGTATCTCCTTTAGAGGCCATGGAAAACCCAGAGAAGCCTATACCTCTCTCCCCGGGCGGTCCTTTTTTGTAATACGCCATATGTCTATTATAGTAAACAGAGGGGGAGGATGTTAAGATTGGCCTGGTGAAACAGAGTCGAGCAAGGCAAGTAAACACCACCTAACTTCTATAAATGGACCGTAAAAAGGGGTAATAAATTAAACTCAGTCACACAACAACACATCTTGCCCTCCACACAAGTTCTAACTCAATCCCAAGTTCTATTTATAACCTCCTGTTCCTCCAACATTAGATGCTCAAACCCACTTCGCCTCATTTTCTCCCACAACACCAGAGTTATAACCATGTGGGGTGCAGTTCGAAGGTAATTAGCCGTACACCCCTTCCAGAAGGCTCTCCACCCCTCCCTTGCCAGGGTCAACTCCGCACAATGTCTAATGCCCGTGTAGTAGGCACCCAGTTTTTGGTTGTACATCCTCGTACATATCAGATCGAGAGGGTTGGTGAGGAGTACAACAGGGATCGCACTGAGAGTAGCTGCAACACAGGAATTAGTTAGTGAGTCCGTTAGACCGAGTTTAGAATACAGCGCGTGTTGGAGAGTTGTGTAGGTGAACAGGTGGACCACGGTAGTTCCAGTTATCTTCAATGCGGCACTGGTACCTCCCTGCCACCCACTCATTAAGTACCCTTTGTGTCCTCTAAAGGCATGCCAAAGAGCCCACCGTGGTTTTGGGTGGCTGTGCTGCCACCCGACCGCCAGATCTGGACTTGCCTGGGTCTGGGTCTGGATTTTGGCAAGATAGAGAGGACTGAAGAGTGTCGATCCCACCACTCCACTGAGAACTGAAGCCGTTAGAAACCTGGATACTTCAGGTTGATCATCCATATCGCTGGTTAGCCCTGACCGCTCACACATGTCAAACACACAGACACGTGCCGCGTTGGATAGTCCTTGGGAAAACATGCCCTGACCTATACCTCTGTATAGACCCTTCACCCCAGCCGGGGACCTGGCTATGGCCATGATGGATTGTGGCACGGAGGAGTACTTAACGGGGTAGGTGCCTGGTGGTCGGAGTTCCCCCTGCAGTTGCATGCGAACTTTAACAAGATCAAGGGGGTATGTTAGAAGGGAGGTGGTAGCTGCTCCATAACCCACACAAAACAGATCCCGCTGGAGACCCCATGATCTCAGCACGACTATCTTCTTGTCAAGGTATTTTGTGGCAGGTTCCAGAGGTGCGAGGGTCTCTGTTAGTTTAGATTTTAGCCCCTCCATATTTATTGGTGCTGCTGTGAGTAGTACATCACGTAGGAAGAGCTGGTGATTTCATGATGGACCGTAAAAAGGGGTAATAAATTAAACTCAGTCACACAACAACACATCTTGCCCTCCACACAAGTTCTAACTCAATCCCAAGTTCTATTTATAACCTCCTGTTCCTCCAACATTAGATGCTCAAACCCACTTCGCCTCATTTTCTCCCACAACACCAGAGTTATGACCATCTGAGGTGCAGTCCGAAGGTAATTAGCCGTACACCCCTTCCAGAAGGCTCTCCAGCCCTCCCTTGCCAGGGTCAACTCCGCACAATGTCTAATGCCCGTGTAGTAGGCACCCAGTTTTTGGTTGTACATCCTCGTACATATCAGATCGAGAGGGTTGGTGAGGAGTACAACAGGGATCGCACTGAGAGTAGCTGCAACACAGGAATTAGTTAGTGAGTCCGTTAGACCGAGTTTAGAATACAGCGCGTGTTGGAGAGTTGTGTAGGTGAACAGGTGGACCACGGTAGTTCCAGTTATCTTCAATGCGGCACTGGTACCTCCCTGCCACCCACTCATTAAGTACCCTTTGTGTCCTCTAAAGGCATGCCAAAGAGCCCACCGTGGTTTTGGGTGGCTGTGCTGCCACCCGACCGCCAGATCTGGACTTGCCTGGGTCTGGGTCTGGATTTTGGCAAGATAGAGAGGACTGAAGAGTGTCGATCCCACCACTCCACTGAGAACTGAAGCCGTTAGAAACCTGGATACTTCAGGTTGATCATCCATATCGCTGGTTAGCCCTGACCGCTCACACATGTCAAACACACAGACACGTGCCGCGTTGGATAGTCCTTGGGAAAACATGCCCTGACCTATACCTCTGTATAGACCCTTCACCCCAGCCGGGGACCTGGCTATGGCCATGATGGATTGTGGCACGGAGGAGTACTTAACGGGGTAGGTGCCTGGTGGTCGGAGTTCCCCCTGCAGTTGCATGCGAACTTTAACAAGATCAAGGGGGTATGTTAGAAGGGAGGTGGTAGCTGCTCCATAACCCACACAAAACAGATCCCGCTGGAGACCCCATGATCTCAGCACGACTATCTTCTTGTCAAGGTATTTTGTGGCAGGTTCCAGAGGTGCGAGGGTCTCTGTTAGTTTAGATTTTAGCCCCTCCATATTTATTGGTGCTGCTGTGAGTAGTACATCACGTAGGAAGAGCTGGTGATTTCATGCTGCTAGAAAAGAGTAGGATTAGGAAGGGGAAGTATGTAGACAAGGAGAGTATAGGATTAGGAGGTTGGGGGTTGCATTGGGTAGGTAGACAATGGTTTCAAACTCAGTTCAACAATAAGTTACGTATAAAAACCTCCCTCCCGACCTCACAATGTGAGGGAAGTTCACATCCACCAATAACCATCCCATTATAAGTCTCAGTGCAATTTGGTCCCTACAACTACAAGTCCTTAACATCAACTTGGTCCCTACAACTACAAGTCCTCCACATCAAGTTGGTCCCTATCATTCCAGTCTGGTTGTCCCGGTGATTTTCCATACTCCTCGTTAGTTAGAGGCAACATGGTCGACTGGTATTTCAGGTGAGTTCTCTCAGTCTTCCACCCCATGTACCTCTCTGCTGTGTTAGTGCTAACCTTGTTAAACCTTGAATAGACATCCCTGGAGGGGGATGGGTGGTTAGAAATACAGCAGGGTGGGGTAAAGGGTGGTTAGAATAGACATCCCTGGAGGTGGGGATGGGAGGTTAGAAACACAGTTGGGGTGGGGGAAATGGGTGGTTAGAAACACAGTTGGGGTGGGGGAAATGGGTGGTTAGAAATACTGTTGGGGTGGGGAAATGGGTGGTTGGAAACATAGCTGGGGAGGAGAGATGGGTGGTTAGAAAAACAGCCGGGACTTATAATATGACATTGAGTGAGGCTAAAAAACAGTCGGACCCCGATTTACTGGGATACTCGGGGAAAGCGTTTTGCCCGTTAATTCGAGGTCCGAATATTATACTATTTAAGGTAACTACATACTTATGTTTTATTCCGAGTTCAGTATCCTCCTTCATCAATTCATAGATTGGTCCACGCTGATAGTAGGCATCGAGAATGTTCTCGGCCAACAAGTCAGCAACCACGGCAGTCTTTCGTTTCCTCTTCTTTGAAAGTATCTTTAGTCTGCGTGTGGCGATGGCGGTGCTGCCAGCTGTGGTTAAAGGTACGGGACAGGGGTGGAAGGTACCAAGTCCGGACTCCACG
Organism: Pleurobrachia bachei; assembly: GCA_000695325.1. Lineage (NCBI taxonomy): Eukaryota > Metazoa > Ctenophora > Tentaculata > Cydippida > Pleurobrachiidae > Pleurobrachia > Pleurobrachia bachei. Next base: position 81,896 of record AVPN01000109.1, on the reverse strand, counting down.
AAGTCTATCTTTACCCCAGGCGAGGTGTTCTGAGGGAGAGAGATATCTGTAACTGGTTTAAATATTTCATTAATAATTATCAGTCGCTAGGCACATGTGCCTAATGGTATTATATCACTACTACTAACGTTACTACCTGCTTTAAATGGCACGTGTGGCGACTGCCGACTGCCTGCTTATAAGTTCTTATCTTTGAAATTAGTCTGTTCGAAGCACAGTATATTTTCCGGGTTCTAACATAATATAATTGTGCCTTAGACGGTAGAGCTTTATTTCACTTTCTATTACTTCCCACATAAGACACCGTGCGTCTATTTTCATATATTCTCACTGATGTCAGGGTCTACGTGAGCAACAAGTCTTTATTATAACATGTCTTTGTTTTCTTTCTCACATGTTCATTTTGTCGGCCGAGCTTTGTTTGTTTTTTTAGCGGCATTCGTCTCACATATAATCAGCCACTTTTGTCACCACATGATATTTCCCTCACTCCTCTAATCTATTATTGTATAGTAACAGTTCAATGGTTTGATACTAAATGAGGATCTTAGTGATCTTCCTGGGGCTGATAGTCGCTTCTCAATGCGTCTTCAAAAGTAAGTAGCATTTATTATTGCATTTTATAAGACCTCTGCTATGACTATTACCAAGCCTCTAGGTGATATCTGTTGCACATATATTGTTCAGACTTTCTCGTCGAGGGTTCTGTGATTCTATTATTTCCAATAACCCACTATATTGTTTACTACTATTTCCAGCTATCGAGAAGACCCCTGGATATCTGACCCCTACAACCGTAACTACAACTCCAGACACCAACAAAGTAAACCCTAATCCGGAACACGCTTTTGATCTCGATCTCTTCACATCATCAGTCACTGCAACAAATGAAGACGTGACAAACTGGTTCAGTGCCAAACTACCCGGCCTGAGTTCCATTACCAACATTCGACTTTACCACCGGTTCTATACCGATTGGTTTAGTGACACTGCAGATTGTGTGGAGACTGAGAAGGTTTTCACATTCACCTGTCTGCCGAAAGAGAACAATACTCGTGTAACGGTGCGGAGAAATGGGAATGAGGTTGGAGAGTGCGGGGTGATGAAACTCAACCCTGACCTAACACAGGAGAAGCAGATCTATGATTTTAGTTGTGGGGGTGTCGTGGGGGATGAGATTTATCTGGTGAAGGAGAGCGGATTGAGACTGATAGTGTTCGAGATGGTCATCACTGGAATAGGTAAACATATAGAGTGAGCGAGAATCGAGATGTATGAGAGTAAGGCTCAGTGAGAAATAAGTGGTAGTAGTGGGGGGAGCAGAAGGCAGGGAATTAAATTTTGGAGGTTCATAATGATTCCCTTACCTCAGATATATCTAATAGTCGATATATTTCCCACTAGCCTCACATAAACACATTACTTAAAACCATTCCCGCCTAACCCTTCACATCTCAGATCCCCTAAAAAACTCACCGTTCCCCATTTTACCTTGATCGCCGTGAAAAGTATAGATTTGGTCCTCATGTCAGGCAGTTTCCCATTCTCATTCTTCTCTCCCCTCATTTCAGCTGCTTTCTGACTCAGCTTGATAAGAAAGTAGGCCTCAGCCAGGGTGTCAAAGGTCTCTTGTTTTGTTGTTTTAGGGGTTAGAACCATCTTCTCTGAAATTAAATAGATCACAATGAAAGTACGACCCTCTACCAAATACTCATTGACACCGCCTTTGGTAGAACATGACTCTCTCCGGTACCCTCCCGTCTACCAGGAAATAATGGTCCCTGATTGGCTGATAACCAGTCAAGTGACCTAAATAACGAGTTCTGATTGGTAGAACATTACCCGGTTACCCTCCCGTCTATTTACCCATAAGCCTGAACTCGTGAGCGCTGAAGAAACTGCCAGAGTAGGGCCACCATCTCCGCACCGGATGATTACTTTCGTTGCTACCAAAATGCTCATTTGTTATCGCTATCCTCTTATGATACTGGTCTACTAAGGTAGATGGTTTCTTGACATGAAGAGATATTGCGGGTGTTTCAGTTCCTTTTACATACTTCTGGTATATGTGTTGCTGGCCAGGGGACAGGGTCGAACTGGTATCACACTGACCTGAACAAAGTGTGAGTTGTTGGGTTGAACTAAAAAATTGTAAAACTTCATGGAAGACTTGGTTACGAAGTCGCCCCTTTTATTGCATATCCGTGAGAAATTAACGCGGAGGAGTTATTTCATTACCAACTGGAAGACTGTGTAATGCTTACCAAAGTGTGGATTAACTTGGTCCCATTTATCATATTCATACTTCTCCTTCCCTTCATACGAATACCTCAACTTTTTATCCCAAATCATCCGTCCATCAACCACATCGGTTACAGGTGGACATTTCCCACCTTTCTTCGTCTTTCCCGTGTACCAGAACCCTCGGATACTGAGGGGGAGAGTTGTACGTTACCATGGGGACCGTGCTCCTTCAGAAAACTAACTATTGAGAGATGATATAACACTTACGCAGCTTGTACCCTCTTTCCTCCGACTCTCTCTAGTGTAGGGGATGTGTGGAGGGTCCGACACCCAACACACGTCACTACTGAGATGTGATGGAACATAGAAGACACACCCTTCAGATCATGACACTATATGGGATCAGATTCTAATAATAATAATTATGTTGATCTGTGAAATTAAAACTCTCTTGTATCCACGTAATAAATTATTACCAGTAAACTACATTTTTACCTGTTTTCCTTTTTGCAAAAAAGACATAGCGAATAACATAACAAGAATTATTGCATTATGTATTCATAATGCGGTGTTTCCCTGCCCCCATCACCTACTCCGAATGCACCAACAAAGAGATGTGTTTTCAGACGAGCTTTGAAGGTTTCCACGTTGGGGATTGACCTAAGCTCCAGGGGTAGCTCATTCCAAACAGTAGGCAGAAATACTGATAGTCTCCTAACAACCTTTTCATGATTACCATCAACTATGAACTAACAGCACACCATGGATATATTTCCCACTAGCCCCACATAAATGCATTAATTACACCCATTCCCGCCTAACCCTTGCCATCTCAGATTCCCTAATCCCCATTTTACCTTAATCGCCGTGAAAAGTATAGATTTGGTCCTCATGTCAGGCAGTTTCCCATTCTCATTCTTCTCTCCCCTCATTTCAGCTGCTTTCTGACTCAGCTTGATAAGAAAGTAGGCCTCAGCCAGGGTGTCAAAGGTCTCTTGTTTTGTTGTTTTAGGGGTTAGAACCATCTTTTCTGAAATTATAGACTAAAATGAAAGTACGTCGTACGACCCTCTACCAAATACTCATTCACACCGCCCTTGGTAAAACATCACTCTCTCCGGTACCCTCCCGTCTACCAGGAATCAGGAAATACTGGTCCCTGATTGGCTGATAACCAGTCACGTGACCTAAATAACGAGTTCTGATTGGTTGGACATTACCCTCCCGTGTCTACTTACCCATAAGCCTAAACTCGTGAGCGCTGAAAAAACTCCCAGAGTTGGGCCACCACCGTCGCACCGGGTGATTACTTTCGTTGCTACCAAAATGCTCATTTGTTATCGCTATCCTCTTATGATACTGGTCTACTATGGTAGATGGTTTCTTGACATGAAGGGATACTGCGGGTGTTTCAGTTCCTTTTACATACTTCTGGTATATTTGTAACTGGCCAGGGGACAGGGTCGAACTGGTATCACACTGACCTAAACAAAGTTGTTGTTGTTTTGATCTTTCCAACAAACTGTAAAACTTCATGGAAGATTTGGTTACGAAGTCACCTCTTTTATTGCATATCCGTGAACTTTATTAACTCGCAGCGGTAATTCCATAATTACCAACTGGAAGACTGTGTAATAATTACCAAAGTGTGGATTGACTTGGTCCCATTTATCATATTCATACTTCTCCTTTCCTCCATACGAATACCTCAACTTTTTATCCCAAATCATCCGTCCATCAACGACATCAGTTACAGGTGGACACTTTCCACCTTTCTTTGTCTTTCCTGTGTACCAGAACCCTCGGATACTGTGGGGGAGAGTTGTTCGTTACCATGGGGACCGTGCTCCTTCATAAAACTAACTAGTGCAGGAGATGATATAACACTTACGCAGCTTGTACCCTTTTTCCTCCAACTCTCTCTAGTGTAGGGGATGTGTGGAGGGTCCGACACCCAACACACGTTACTACTGAGATGTGATGGAACATTCAGATACACCCCTCAGATCATCACGCTAGAGATGTTGTGGGATCAGATTGTAAATTATGATGCGAAATTAAAACTCTCTTGTCACCACGTAATAAATTATTACCAGTAAACTACACTTTTACCTGTATTCCTTTTTGCAAAAAAGACATAGCGAATAACATAAAAATGCATAAAAAAGGCAACAAAAAGAACACACATTATCATCACACTAAGAGTTTTAGGAGTTCACAAATTCCCAGTTATATCTCATTCCTCAAACTCGTACAGCAGCTCCCCCTTGCTGACCCTATCACCCTCCGCAAAACATATAGCACTAACAACACCATCCCGGTGAGCGGGAATATCGAACAACATCTTCATCACATTGACTTGGAGGATCACATCACCAGCCTTGACCGTATCTCCAACCTTGCTAAGAATCTTCTGCACCAACCCCTCAACTCCAGCCACCCCTGACTCCTCCTCCTCCCCTTCAGCCGCGGCGAGATACTTGGGAACTGGCTCCCCAAGGACCACCTCTGCTCCTTCACAAAACACGTGAAGAGATCCTGCGTTCTTGACAATTTTACACTCGATCTTCCTATCGGCCGCGTATCCTGCTGCAGTTATCACGCCGGGCTCATCCTCTGAGACAGTCGCTGAGAGCTCCACTTCATCACCCCCGTCAACAGATACAAAATAGGAGGGGTGAGCACACCTGATCTTGTAGGATATACTCTCCCCATCCTCCCTAGTTAGGGAGAACTGCTCGACATGGTGAATATTAAGCCGAGAGAAGAGGGAGGATGACCAGGGGGAGTTAGATGTTGGTGTGGGTGTCTTGTGTAGCAGATAGGATAGACCGGTTAGGGCGAGTTGCTGCTCAGAGAGACCAGTTGGCTCAGGGAAGAGTGTCTCACCGTGTTCTGCGATAAAATCAATGTGAACATTAGCCTCCTGGAATTCCGGGTGGGATGCCAGATCTTTTAGGAAGGTTATGTTGGTAGTGAGCCCCACCACGTGGTAATCCTGGAGTTTCGAGTGGAGAAGGCCCAGGGATGAGAGTCGGTCTGGGGCCCAGACGACCAGCTTGGCAATCATCGGATCATAGAACACCGACACGGCATCACCCTGCCTAATGCTTGTATCAATCCTCACACTGTCCGTCTCAGGGGGTGTGGAGAGATATCTGATATCACCGGAACCAGGCATGAAGTTGTTTTTAGGATCCTCCGCGTATACCCGGGCCTCGAAAGCATGTCCGTTCACCTTGACATCCTCCTGTCGTAACGGTAGAGCCTCCCCCTGTGCAACCCTCAACTGTAACTCCACCAAATCTACCCCCGTCACTAGCTCGGATATGGGGTGTTCCACCTGGAGTCGGGTGTTCATCTCCATGAAATAAAACTCCCTGGTAATCGTGTCCATGATAAACTCGACCGTGCCCGCACTTCGATACCCAACAGCCTTAGCAGCTCTGACAGCCATCTCTCCGATCCGGCGATGCTCTTCCTCGGTGAGACCAGGAGCCGGGGCCTCCTCTATAATCTTCTGGTAGCGTCTCTGGACGGAACAGTCCCGGTTGGAGAAGTACAACGCGTTGCCATGACTATCAGCCATCACCTGAACCTCAACATGCCGGGGTTTCATCGAGGAATCGAAGAACTTTTCAAGGATCACTCGGTCATCGTTGAAAGCCTTGATAGATTCCTCCTGAGCAGATCGGAGTGCGGGTATAAAATCACTCTCTTTGAATACCATTCTCATACCCTTACCTCCACCCCCTGACACCGCCTTGATAATCACCGGATAACCAATAGAATCAGCCCGCTCCTTCAGCAAACTTTCTTCCTGGCTGTCACCATGGTAACCCGGAATACAACTCACACCCGCATCTATCATAATCTTCTTACTCGCGCTCTTGCTCCCCATATCAGCTATAGCGCTGGCAGGCGGTCCTATGAACTCCACCCCAATCTCACTAAGAGCCTCCGCAAAAGGGGCCTGCTCTGACAGAAACCCATACCCAGGATGAACCGCCTGGGCTCCCGTTCTCTGGATGACATCCATCAACTTGTCCTGTCGAAGGTAGCTCTCGCTCGCGGGGGAGGGTCCGATATAATGGGCCTCATCCGCCATCTGGGTGTGGAGGGAGTGCCGGTCTGCATCGGAGAACACTGCCACTGTTTTGATGTTCATTCGGGATGCTGTTTTCATCACCCGGCATGCTATCTCCCCCCGGTTAGCAATTAGGATCTTGCTGAGCTTGCGAACCTTGTGATGACTCATATCTAGGGAATTAGATGAGGTAATTAGATGATAATTAGTAGATTAGTGGGGAATTACAAGGGTCAAGAGGTGTTGAGGATACACATTGATAGAGACTACTAAATGGTTATTGAAAGTTGTCAATAATATGTTACGGAATAAAAAGGTAAAATTTTCAGAGCATAATATTGTCTTGAATAATAGTCCAGTCTTTACTTTTCTAACGCCGTGCTTTTGGGCAGAAACAATAATAAAACAGTCTGAGATTCTCACTACTGGTGTGTTTCTCTAACACTACGAATAAAACAATATTGTCCCGTCCACTAGTCATTCCACGTTACGATCCTCAGAACTGGGAAGGACTGAGGACCAGTGAGGACACGTCCTGTGTGGGATCAGTTCATCTCAACTTCACCTCAGAACTGTTTAGATCCCATCATTTGTCTACGTCTCTGTTGCTGAAGTCTGATCTCTTTCTCCAGTTCAAACTGTCTCTGGTCACTTCTGTTCAGGAAATCCTGCTTCTCGATGTAGCCCTCCGCTTTTGCCTCGTTCTTCACGTCCTCTGTTATAGGGTAGGGGGGTTATTGGGGTAGAATGATATAGAACGGGGTGAGGCCAGGACTAGGGAAAATATACCAAGAAATGGAGTAGTAGTAGCTGTTGACGAGTAGGTACACACCCAGTGGCCAGTACCCACTGAAATTCTTACCTATGTCACACAGAGAAAGGTAGCTAAAAACAATATCAAACCGCACACGTACCTGCAATGTTGTGCTCGGTCTTGTATTTATCCCAATCCAGTGCTGTTTTGTTAAGGACTGTCATCTTAGGTTTCTTGGTGAGTTTGTTAACCAGAGAACTCAGTTTGGAGACCGGTCGAGATCTCTTGCTGCTGGGGGGTTGTACTGTTGTGGAGGAGCCCTCTTCCTCTGAGATAGTAGTGGATCGAGAGGGTAGGGGTGCTGAGTCTCGCCTTCTCTTTCTGGAGAAATTCAGGTGTTAGCCGACTTTGATCCGTAACCAAAATAATAGATCCAGAAGGTGTGCTGATGGTGCCATTTACCTGTCAAATCCCAGAGTAGAGACTATACTTCGTCGTTTTGAGCTCGTATCCTCCTTTACTGTAACTGTCTCCCCAGCAAAATCATACGTTTTCTCACGGATTGCCGTTTCCAGCTCTTTTGCTTTTCTAGGCAAAACAGAAGAGATGAATTGGGGTGCACAAAAAATAGCGAAAAGTAAAATACACTACTGATGATTACCCTTGGAACCGATGGTTACTCGTTACCTCTCTGAGCGATCAGAAAGTAACAGGGATTACCAAAAGTTCACAGACAAGCCTGACACACAAACATACCGTTTAATTGGAACTGCAACATCAGCTTTGAAGGCACTCCAAAGATCGTCAGCACGTTTCTTCTCGACAGCATCGTGACTCACTTCTTTCACCTCCTCCTCCTCCACCTTACCTTTTACACCTGGAAAAGTGGCATTGAGGAAAATATTTGGGATTGTAACCATGTGGTAACTGGTTAGTGGATACACATCATGTTACCATGGTTACACATCATATTACCATGGTTACACACATTATGTTACCATGGTTACATACCATCTCTCAAGGAGTAAGACCTGGCAGGAACACTTTCCTCCACCTCCTCTCCCTCATTATCAGTCACCTCCTCTTCCTCGGTTTGATCGGGATTAAAATCACCGTCCTCCTCCTCGTCCTCTTCATCAACTGCCTGTTGGACCAGATCCAACAATGACACCTTCGCTTCTTCTTCCTCTGGTTTTGAAGGTTCAGTTTCCTCGTTTTTACTCTCTCCGTTACACTCTTCATCTCTACTGACTGTGTTACCCTCTCTACTGTTATCTTCATCTCTTGTGTTACCCTCCTCGCCACTCTTATCCCTGCTCTTTTCCTCACTTATCCCAGAGTCTTTGTTCACTGACTGCTGATCACCAACAGCACCATCACTGGTATCCTCTGTACTAAGCTGACGGGGTGATCTAGTGCGACCTTTATCACTTGTAAGGGGTGTCTCATCTAGTAAATCTTGGGTCTTCTTCTTTCGTTCTACCTCAGTAGGGGCATCTAGGGAAGGAATGTTAGGGTGTTGAAGAACAAAACTAAGAAATAATAAAAAACAAAAAACTATAATATTTTAACTGGTTTGCTCATGGTCACCTGTACTGGTTCTTTTATGAAATTACCTGGTTTCTTCATGGGTGTAGGTTCATCGTACTCGGGATGGGTCTCATTTAGATAGGCTAACGGATTCTCAATAACAGACATTCTAATACAGTTTCGTGTTGAGATCATGTCAAGAAATCAAATCACTTTATTTTTCAAACTCTGATATTTTATCAAAATAACACACACACAACAATGGCTCTACAAGAGTCTAAAGTGTCCTTAGCACTTGTATCTTTGCAACCGTTCCTTGGTAAAAGCAGGTTCACACTGCAGTAAGACATCAATGGCATTATTAACCTTGTTACATACAACATCTATGTGTTCGTCCCAAGGTTGGGAGACTGACTCAAAGAAAACAACCCCATCTATCTGATCGATATACCCAGATATCCGTTGTTCTGTTATCATCTTTCCTACCACTTTCTCTGCCTGGGAGAGACATTGGGTGTCAGTAAGACAAAAACAAATCAAACACCGCTCGGTGGTGATGTTTGATTTGATATAGGGAGAGAATGGGCCCCATGGGGTGAGCTATTATAGTTCCAGTATATACCTGTGGCTGAGTGACCCGTAACAGATAGGCCAGGTTTTCTAGTCGGATAGACATATAAATGTGGGAGATAGCTAGCACGTTGTGTTCCATAACAGCAGCCTCTAATATTGACATTTCGTTGGGTAGCTTCTCAAGTTGATGGTCCTCGAGCTCCTTCTCAAACAAACTAACCTGCAGTGAGAGGGACAGTGAGATTAGGATATAACTTGGTAAAGGACTGCGAGTGGGTTATAGTGAGTGGATGTTGTCAAAAGGGAGGGATATTGGCAGGGATGCAGCAAACTAAGCTAACAGGAAGGGAACAAGATATATTCTCGACACTCCTGTAACAACAGCAACAGCCGTACCTGATCATGTGTTATAAGGTGTCCCAGCTGGGTGTTGTTTAGCATGGCACTGAAGAGGAAGTTCTGGGAACGTTCATCCTTGCAGAGTGATGCCAGTATACGAGATCTCTGGAGGCCAGCCGGGGCGATTATTGCACACAAAACCTGATAGTGGTATGTACATTGTTTATCACTCTGTCAGTACGATAAAACACTTACTGCATAATTATCTGTTAGTACACACTGTAAGACTTCGACAAAACACTTACTGCATTTCGAAGGAGTTCTGTTTGTTTACTGCTTGACAAAAGGGGCTCCAAACTTAGCTCGAGATAACGCTTTGCCGCTTCCATAAACTTTTTTCTGAAGTCGAGGGCCTTTGCGTAACACAAGTTGTACTGGACCTATTTGGAAAAACAATTCATCAGAGAGGAATGAGGTCTAGAGAGAGAGCTATTGAAAAAGGATTGAACATAGAAAAATAGTAGAAGTTGTCAATATATCACTTACCGTTAACTGGGGTTGCGTACCAGGCCCCATTTGTAGTGACGCCCTATTAAGAAACAACTCCGCTTGAGCTGGATCACACCCTTGGAGGAAAAGGTGAGCGATCCTCAAATACATCTCGGTAGTGTACTCTTTGCTGTAGTTCCTCTGACTATTTTCCAGGGGTATGACACTCAAATGTGAGGCGGCTTTAGTGAACTCCTTTCTAGCCTCATAGAGGCTCGCCATATGGGTATTTACCTCCGTGACCTGATCCTCAAATGACATGACACGGAGTTTGAGGGCCTCTGAAAGTATCCCGCTGAACTGAAGACATGCATCCTCCGGGAGATCCTTCAAAGTTGTTACAATGTATGAGATGACTTTCCGACTGACTCCAACGGTTAAACTATCCACTAAAATTGAGTCCAGAAGGTCTCTAAAGTGAGATTCCTTTTCACTGAGTGTAGGTACGAGTTCATCGAAGAATCGACAGCATTGTTGTGCTATTTCCTCAGGCGATTTGTTGCTTGATATGATGGACGAAATAGAGCTCATGACATCTAAAATTGATGATTTATGCAATTTAGTGATTTATGGAAACCTTTAAACAGATTTCGGGAAGTTTTGTTTTTATTTTTTTATTTTCCAACACCGATTGGCATCACTTTCCAACAGCTGAAGTGAAGCTGCCGAAGGGGGTAACCGTATGAAGAGTTAATCGAGATGAGCCTCGGCACATTGGGGTCAATCATTTGCCCCCGGTTGGTACACGCTGCGCATAAGGGGGATGCAGCGCAAACCGACTTCGCACAGTGGACCCACGCGGACAGCTTTCAGCGCACCGAAATTGCACGCGCAAATCAATGTCCGCGCGGGAACAATTTTGAGAGTTTTCTTCATTTAAAACTGTGCATTGCGCGTTTTGAAAATCTCTGTGAAGTAACTTTGCGTTTCCCGCCTTTTTGCAATCCCACACAGAGAGTCTCATGTATTATATTACACACTGCGTAAGAGGTGGGTAGGTCCAATCGATTACAGGTGTATGGGGCGGTATCTGGCTACTCTCTGTTTCGCCATTCTCAGCGAACTCGAGATTTCGGCCGTTAGGCCGGAAACGAGAGTTTGCTGTACCTCTATACTAGTTTAATAGTGTTAGGGCTATTGTTTGGGTTCGAAGTTAGGGTTAGGTTTTGGGTTGGTTTTGGGTTTTAGACATAGAGTCCGGGTTGAGGGATTTGGCGCCAAAATGTACCAGGGGACTCTATCTAATAGAGTCCCCTGGTACATTTTGGCGCCAAATCCCTCAACCCGGACTCTATGTCTAAAACCCAAAACCAACCCAAAACCTAACCCTAACCATCACCCTAACCCTAACTTCGAACCCAAACAATAGCCCTAACACTATTAAACTAGTATAGAGGTACAGCAAACTCTCGTTTCCGGCCTAACGGCCGAAATCTCGAGTTCGCTGAGAATGGCGGACTCTATATCTAATGTAGATTTATTTAGATATAGAGTCCGCCATTTTTAGACTTTTTAGATAAAGAGTCCGCCCTGTGTAGCAGTAGACTTTTTAGAGTCCTCCTAGAGTTTTAGTTTAGACTTATTTGGACTCTTTATCTAAATCTAAATTTAGATATAGGGTTCGCTGTAGACTTAGAGTGTAGCACTAGAGTCCGCCTACCTTAAAAATAATTTAGGTATAAATCTTTTAACAAACACCGCTTTTTATTTTGTTGGGGCAGTAAACACCAGTAGACATTAAAATTTTAAACTTTTCAACGGACCCTCCGACCTTTACATGATGATTTAGACACCTGGCCTGACCTCTGAACACTGGTGTCCCCCCAAAAGGGTCAAAAGGGATGTTGCAAGCGAACCACAGGACCGATTTGTATCCGGGTAATTGCAAACGACTAAAAATAGATCTTAACATTGATCTTAACACTTCCCTCTTGTCAATATTCCTTTTACATATTGATATAGAGGAATAGCATTGATCTCCACGCTCTAATTTTAAAGGCCCGTAGTACCCACGCATGTTGGATCCATTGCATCCTATATTCGCTTCGCGTATGTGAGATCGATCTCGGTCGCTGCGCGACCTCGATCTCAATCAGGCTTCCATGTAGCCAACCACGCATGTATCCGTCTAGCAGTAGCACCAGAGGTCATTTTTCCGATTTGGTTTTTCAGGGTGTTGGACAGTTAGATACCAAGATCTCGAACTTATTTCTTTGGTTCAATTTCTAGTCCTTTGGGTGTGACTATCAAGTCGTTTGAAACGCACTTAAAAGAGCCAAGATAAGAGGGAACATTTAATTGTGCGCGTGAATTGTTTTGCGCGTGCCTTTAAGCGCGCGGTAAAATGAGCAGAATTTTTTATTATAAAGTGCGTTTCAAACGACGGCCCTGTTCCACCATTGTTGCTTTTATGAGAAAACTAGGACAGTGTAAAATGAAATTTTTTTGGAGGTTAAAGAGGGACTTCAAACGCTTATTTCAGTAGCTACATGATCGGCTACACGATAGGCCTGTTACTTTATTTGCCTAATTGGTCAAAATCACTATTGTTGATCTACTGGGCTAAATAAGCACATAAACGCCTAACCAATCAAGCTGCATTCACCTACAACTATTCCCTAACGATCTAACAAACTTGGGGTTTCAAAGGTTTCTGGTTTTCTTGAAAAAGGCAAAATACGACAGGTCATCGACACCCATCACCGCCATCACCATATTTGCAATTATTAGACAACCAGGATAATACGGAGTAAGATTTTTCTTGGAGGTTAAAGGGAGACTCTCAACGTTTCTTTCAATAGCTATCATTGATGGGCTATGCGATAGGCGTGTTACATTATTTTTCCACGATGGTCAAATCACTATTGTTGACCTGTTGGGCTTAATAAGCACATTTACGCTCACCCAATCAAGCTGCATACACCTACAACAATTCCCTAACAGTCAAAAAAAACTTGGGATTTCAAAGGTTTCCGGTTTTCCTGAAAAAGGCAAAATACGACAGGTCATCGACCGCGCAAATATGACTCGCGCAAAAACTTTGTCCCAAATCGCGCGTTTGTGTCCACTGTGCTTCGTTTCACTCTTTGAAATTTTGAGATCCACTTTCAACTTTGAAATTTTGGCGAACGCCAAAAAAACGCGCGCCACATAATGGGACGCGCGTGTCTCACTGAGCTTTATAATGTGCGTTTTCAAAAAGTTTTAAAAAATTACAACCAGTTTTCCGATTTTACAAAAACAACAATTTTGGCTTGAGAAAACTGATTAGGAGGTGCTGTTGACCCCTAGGGGACCACAGCGCAGGCCTAACAACAATCTGGCCACGACTTATTCAAAATACGGTCACGTTAATGTGCCTAAGTCGGATTAATAAACTGTCTGGCCCCCTTTTTGCAATACAGATCATAGCTCCGCCTCCTGATAAGATAGATACTACAATTTTAGAACTTAGGAAGATCATGTCGAGAACTTCCTAACCTAAAAATGATATATCTTTATCATATCAGGAAATGGAGAAATCTCAGATATAACTTTTGTGAAACTCACGAGACAGTCCTCCTCCTAAGTCCTCCAGCCATTCACTAACGGTCGATACTCGGGTCTAGTAGCCTTCTATAATACCGTTATTCGTACAAGCCAATGGGAAATATGCGGAGCAACAGAAATTGTTTGTTACAAACATGCAACCGTATGTATAGAAATAAAATCTTAAAATAGACAACTTAAACCTGTGGCCGAAAGTGTAGCAGTTTCGATTTCTATTACCGATTAAGTTGCTTCAGCGTTTGAGAAATATGAAGGATTCCAGAGGGTGTGATTTACGTCACTCGAACCTTAGTGAAGATGGAGAGATGGAGAGTTATACTGGAATCCGGTCTTGTAACCGGACACTCTCATGACCTTGCTGTGAGTGATTTGGTCGTCGTGTCATCGTGATGGTATTTTGGTTGGCTGCAGCTACTGCAGTTCTCTCTTCCCTCGCTGTCTCTAGCATAGCTTGCTTTTGTTTCCGACTTCTGAAAAGCAAACTACAATCAACATGCAAGCCTGACAAACCTAGTAAACGACCGAGTGTTATTATAAATATTCCCGATCGCACTGACCTTCCTCTTATAGGACCACCTACTCCTATTCAATACAACCCGCACGATCGTGCCGCGGGAACACCTGTACCTACGCTTACACCATCTCCACTTCCCTCTCCGGTAATCCCTGAGCCTGGTCCCTCCACCCCATTTTTCTTTGAGAGAAATGACACTGTTTTGAGTCGATGGGAACAAGAGCAAAGATTTCTCCAGGACAAGATCGCAGAGTCGAAGCTGTGTTTTTTGTACCGGAATAACACCCTGGAAATCAAGATCATCAGTGTGGGTAACTTCCATCCCATGATCCAGAAAAGGGAGGCCTGGGTCCGGGTCCGCAACCTCAAGGACAGATGTGTGAGTGTAGCCATGGTATACTCGAACGTTGTCGGAGAGTTGGTCGGGAAGGAGGGGGTCACGTTTACCAATCTCAATGAAACTGCGCTCTACCACACAACCCTGTGGTTCTCTCTGTGGTCCCGGGATGATGAGGGAACGCAGAGAGAGTATGGGAACTTTGATCTCCCATGCAAGACCCTGGTCCACTGGAAGGACCTTCACTCGGGGTTCGTGGGGACCTATGATTTCCTGATGAGTAATGTGACCCAAAAGGGCCCCTGTCTGAAACTTGATCTCATGTACAGCCTTCAAAGAGAGATGATCGTTGTGACAATAAACGAGATTCAGGGCCTTGGATCTCCCCGATCTGGCTCCACTGTGATACCCACTAAGGTGTATGTGAAGTTAACATTCCGTAACAACTCCACCACCGTCCGAACCCCCGCTGCACGTGCCAAAACGAAACAAACACGTGGATCATCTCCCCGGTTTAACCAGACCTTTAACTTCTCCGCACTTGCTGACGAACTCAATGACGTGTCTCTGGTAGTGGAGGTGAAGATCAAGAAGATGTTTGCAGAGACGATAGCAGTGGTGAAGTTCGGTTTCAAGGCACCTGACCGGCAGAAGCGGCATTGGCGGAAGATGGTTGACGGGGTGGCGAGTGAGAGGGGGTATACCATGGTCCATCCCCTGGAGTTGAGGAGAATGAAACCTCGACATAGACTTTGGTAACTTGGCAGATACTTTTAGAGAACTTTAGGCTAAGACAATTTGTATTGGTGAGATGTACATATTGTCGTGTCATTGTTTATTGGGGTAACGGACAAATGGTTTCTTTTTATTTACCAGACGATTTTCATACTATACCGTTTTTTTTACATTTCAAAATTTAAAATTAAATTATTTCTGTCCAATATTTTTCTAACAAATCCTCCCTCCATTGACTATAGGATATGGTAGTTAGAGCGAAGGAGAAGAAACCCGTTTCTACAATCTACTCAAGTATCCTCAAGACAGATCTGACCATCCCAGTTGACCTCCCACTGATTATCATCACCCTTCTTTCCTTTGTACTCCACCTCACCCTCCTGAGTAAGCCTGATTACTATGTTCTAAACGAGGAGCATATAGTTGACTGGGTCCGGGCTATCTTGACTAACCGGTTCCACCTCAAACCCTGCCCTCCCCTACACACCCTCATCCTCGCGGGAGTCACTTCTCTTCTTGGCCTGGGGGATGAAGTGATATCATCAGCAACACCCCACGATACCCTACTCGTTCTTCACTACTTCAGGCTTGTCTCTGCGCTGGCTAGCGCTACAGTTCCTGTCATTGTGTACCGGATTCTGCGACAGGAGGGCATCTCTCTCCCAGTGTCAATAGTGGGTGCCGTGTTTTCAATGTCTAACAGTGTTCTCTTGACGGAATCCCGGTTTATATCCCCAACCCCGCTGTTGGTGAGTTTCACAATCGCGGCGGTCCTGTGTCATCGGAGGTTGGTCCTCCAACATCACTACTCCTGGGTAACTCTTGGAGCTCTCTCTATCCTCCTTGGGCTGTGTGTTTCTACTCTTCACTATGGGCTTGTTCCGTGGTTACTTATTGCATTCCTGACCGTACGGCACGAGTTTGGCAAGTTTGCAGATCAGGAGACTCCCATTCAGTTGCTATGGAAGCGTTTCTTGACCGTTGTTACCATGGTAACCATTGTTCCCCTGGTTATCTACCTTGCTGTCTATGGTGTGTTCCTGGGTGTATCGCACAGGGCCGGGGATTCTGATAAGTTTCTCTCTCCTCAATTTCAGGTTGGTCCAAGTTGCGTGTTTTTTCTCTTACCAGCTAAGCTGCCCCAAGTCCATAGCATATCAAATCGCGTCTGTTATATTTAACGATTCTGTGAGTGTTTCTGTATGTAGGTGTAAAAATGTATATCCCCACTGAAGAGTGAAGATGATTCATCTCTATCTTTATCTCTCTCTCTCTCTCTCTCTCTCTCTCTCTCTCTCTCTCTCTCT
>AVPN01000109.1:44226-56343 GCA_000695325.1 Pleurobrachia bachei | reverse complement strand
AAGGGTTTGAAAACCAGGAATTAACTGAAACGTAACGTTTATAGTGCGTTTTCCATTACGTTTGGACTACGTCTGTTACGTTTGTAGCACGTCTGTAGGGCGTCTGTAGAGCGTCTGTAGGGCGTCTCAACTACGTGCCGACGTAGTTGGGACGTATTCTTTTTCGTCTGTAGTGCGTCTGTAGTACGTCTGTAGTACGTCTAACCGATTACGTCCCAAACCATTACGTCTGGAATACGTCTGGAGTACGTCCGAACTACGTCTAACCTACGTCTGGACGTAGTTTTCCGCTAATGTAATTTTGCCTGATTAGCCAATACGGTTGAGTGGTTTGGCGGTTAGACCCAATTTAGTGAATCAACTTTTTCGGCGGCTCGTTACGATCGTGACTGTTAGCAGATTAAAACACTTTGTCTCGAAAACATGCAACTGAAAACATACAAACGATCATAGCATAGATAATTGTCCTCACGGCTCACATCAATGTGCAATGCTTCAGAGATAGTCAAATTATTTTTTGATTGGTATGATACCGTACCAGGGCTGTCTCAGGCTTCAGCCTGGGATCAAGAAAATAATAATGATAAAAAGTATGATTATCAACCAGGTAAATTAAAGAAGCTAAAACTATCATTACATTGACAGAAATCCAAAAAATGATTTATTTTAGGGGACGCATATCAATTAATGAACCTGGTGCGACTAGTTTACTATTTTGCAATATCGTAATTACGTGGCAATTTGACAAATTGAACCAAAAAACGGGCTCACGCAAACTGGCTGAAGATATATAATTATATTTGACTGTAGTAGATGATTTAAATAAATAGAAAAGCGTGAAATAAGGTAAAAACAGTCCTAGTACATGCATCTAGCATTCTATCGCTGCATAAGAACTCGTTCCTTCTATCTTCCTGCAACTCTCGTCCACACACCTGTAGGAAATAGAAATGAAGGAGAGGAAGAACAGCTAAATAGTCGGAGGCCCAACTCAGATAAGGCTCTGATTTTCAATGTTCATCCTTTGACCTTTATAATTAAACGGTCCGCAATGGAGCAAAAAATTAAGGCTCTTATCGACTGATCACGAATGAAACTGTTGATCTGTTTGATACGTACCAGCAGAGTTTGTGTCGTCCGAATTGTCTCTCGCATTGTTTCTTTGCACAGGTTCCATCCTCCGCACACTGAACTATGCTCTGCACGAATCGAGTGTTCCGGTCCTTGTCCTTCCGTTCACTCCGGAATACCTGACATGGCCTGTGACAACCTGAGTAGGCAGAGAGATATTTTATATCATTAGAGTAGCAAGAGCGATTGTTTTGTCATTAGATGTTGCTAAAACCTAACTGGTATTATACCGTGCCTTAATTGTATCTTTTGAATAGCAGAGTAGGTATATCGAAATCTGATGATTAAAATATCACTGACCTGCACACCCAAGGCATTCCGCCCATTCGTCTTCCCTAAGAATTCCATTGAGATCTTTATCACAGGACCGGAAAAATGCTTCTCCACAGTCTTGGTAGGGTATTTTCGTTAACACCTGAAATATTCAAAAGATCATATTATTCGAGTGGAAGGAGTGATCACAAAAGAAAGGAAATGAGAACAAATATAATGATAGCTCACTCACACTTAATTCATCGGTATCCAATTTGAGGTTGTGATCATTGTCGAAGTGGTCGAAAGTCCACCTTACTAACGTCTGTAGATCCGGTTCTGAAATATTTAATTCTCTCTATCAAATATAATATTCCTATAAAGTGAGAGTAGACAAAAAATACTTAGACTTTAATCTTAAGTCTAAACTAATTCGGTTATCGAAAATTCAAAGAGATTTTACGTACCATTTTGGTCCCTGGCACAATTTTTTGTGTTAAACAGTTTCCTGTTGACAGTCTCAGCCTGTTTGCACCGAATCACCGGCTCAGAGTTAAACACTGAGTTCAATTTATCATTCACTTCACCTGTTATAAAAAAGTTGTAGTCAGAGGAAGGAATAAGGAGGAATTTCCAAGGAACGCATGCATTTAAGGCTTTTTGAGGCTTTTGGCTTTTTGCATTACAAAATCTCACGAGACAAGGGAATTTTAGCCAGTCAAGGGCACTATGCGCTATGCTTTATGTGTTTAGTGTCTTCTTTTGACAACATTTTAGCTATAATTAAATGCTAATTTTCTGTGAAATTTGAGTCTAAGTATACAATATACTTTCCTCCTTTGGTTTGTAATGCAAGATAGCGACGATTATTGCTTTGGGGAACATGGTGCTGAAATCATGGTGCTCTGAGAAATGCTTTCATCATGCTCCTCTTACGAACTTGCGGCTATCGATTCTCTATCAGATACCGTTTAGTTTACTCAAATCGGCCATGCGGTTGAGCGGCTATAGCCGTTTGAAAAAAGTCGGTCTTAGTGGTTTTAGGTGTACTTTTTTGGCAGCGCGCACCTGTAAAGACCCTGCGAGGCACCCAGATTATAATCGCGCCCTTTTAAAATCAGGGTGTTTGCGAACCGTGAATTTTGACAAACAGTTCTTTAGGGCTAAGTTAGGGTTTATGTTGGGGTTACGCCTTGGCATTTCCTACCAGATAAACTTTGGATCAGTCAATATGGTTGAGTGGTTTTGCGGTTTTGGAGCCATTTTAGTGAATAAACTTTTCGGTACCCCGTTACGATCTGTGTTTGGTGTCAACGTTAAAATCTCGACTTTTGGTGAGTGCTGAAAAATGGTTTTTAGCCTTTTGGGTTAGGGCTAAAGTAGGGTTGGGGCTAGGGTTGGTCTCTGCGAAGGATTTTTGCCAGTTTGCTACCAACACACCCTGTCCATCATCATTAAATTATTGTTATATCGATTGACCTAGACCCCGCATGGTTTAGGTTAGCAGATAAGAACACTTTGTTTCGAAAACATGCAACTGAAAACATACAAACGATCATAGCATAGATAATTGTCCTCACGGCTCAATGTGCAATGCTTCAGTGATAGTCAAATTATTTTTTGATTGGTATGATACCAGGGCTGACTCAGGCTTCAGCCTGGGATCAAGGAAATAATAATGATAAAAAGTCCTTCCATATCCACCAGGTAAATTAAAGAAGCTAAAACTATCATTGACGGAAATTGGAAAACCAGAAAAGAAATTATTTTAGGGGACGCTCAATTAACCTGATGCCACTATTATAGTCGACAGCATACAGTGTTTACTATTTTGGATTACCGTAATTACGTAATTACGTGACAATTTGACAAATTGAACCAAAAAACGGGCTCACGCAAACGGGCTGAAGATATATAATAATATTTGACTGTAGTAGATGATTTAAATAAATAGAAAAGCGTGAAATAAGGTAAAAACAGTCCTAGTACATGCATCTAGCATTCTATCGCTGCATAAGAACTCGTTCCTTCTATCTTCCTGCAACTCTCGTCCACACACCTGAAATGGAAATGGAAATGAAGGAGAGGAAGAACAGTTGCATTATAGTCGGAGGAGGCCCAAGGCTATGTTATGTTCATCCTTGATAACGGTCCGCAATCGAGCAACAAAATTAAGGCTCTTTATATCGACTTGACCCAATGAAGCTGTTTGACGTACCAGCATAGTTTGTGTCTTCCGAATTGTCTCTCGCATTGTTTCTTTGCACAGGTCCCATCCTCCGCACACTGAACTATGCTCTGCACGAATCGAGTGTTCCTGTCTTTGTCCTTCCGTTCACTGCGGAACACCTGACATGGCCTGTGGCAACCTGAGTAGGCAGAGATATTGTATATCAAGAGTAGCAAGAGATTGAGACCCTGATATCATGGCATTGGCATCAGTGGTCTTGAGCGTTCTTGAGCGTTCTGGGAAGCACGGTATATCGAATTCTGATTATTAAAATATCACCCACCTGCACACCCAAGGCATTCCGCCCATTCGTCTTCCCTGAGGATTCCATTGAGATCTTTATCACACGACCGGAAAAATGCTTCTCCGCAGTCTTGGTAGGGTATTTTGGTTAGCACCTGAAATATTCAAAAGATCGTATTATTTGAGTGGAATTAGGAGAAGTGTGTCATGCGAGAAGACAGAAGAACTTTACTTGGATATGACAACAAATTATAATGATAGAACTCACACTTAGTTCATCGGTATCCAATTTGAGGTTGTGATCATTGTCGAAGTGGTCGAAAGTCCACCTTACTAACGTCTGTAGATCCGGTTCTGAAATATTTAATTCTCTCTCCATCAAATATAATATTCCTATAAAGTGAGAGTAGACAAAAAATACTTAGACTTTAATCTTAAGTCTAAACTAATTCGGTTATCGAAAATTCAAAGAGATTTTACGTACCATTTTGGTCCCTGGCACAATTTTTTGTGTTAAACAGTTTCCTGTTGACAGTCTCAGCCTGTTTGCACCGAATCACCGGCTCAGAGTTAAACACTGAGTTCAATTTATCATTCACTTCACCTGTTATAAAAAAGTTGTAGTCAGAGGAAAATACAAGGAGGAATTTTCAAGGAACACATGCATTTAAGGCTTTTTAAGGCGTTTGGCTTTTTGCATTACAAAATCACACGAGACAAGGGAATTTTAGCCAGTCAATGCTATGCTTTATGTTTAGTGTCTTCTTTTGAAAACATTTTAGCTATAAGTAAATGCTAATTTTCTGTGAAATAGTAATGAACAAAAGCTCATTATATTTGAGTCTAAGTATACAATATACTTTCCTCGTTTGTTTTGTAATGCAAGATAGCGACGATTATTGCTTTGGCGAACAAGGTGCTGAAATCAGTGTGCTCTGAGAAATGCTTTCATCATGCTCCTCTTACGAACTTGCTGAGAGACTTTTTAAAATTTGAAGCACATAATCTAAAGGACTAGCATCTGCCTTCAATTCCCTTATCTCGCTGCCTGTATGTAAATGCATTTGTATGTAAATGCATTTGTATGTAAATGCATTTGTATGTAAATGCATGTGTTTGGAACTTAAACAAAACCCAGCACACAAACATGTAATAAGTTGAGTCGCTTGACTTGTATGAACAATTCAAGCAATAAGCATACACACATAAATAACTTACTTTTAGTACAGTCAAGTCCGGCAAAGAGGAAAAATCCAGGAAGGGCATTGAGACATTCGTTTATTGATTGAGTTCCTTCGGTGTGTTTCAGCACTCGATTTAGCTGATCGCAGCTCACCAGCTTGGAGCACCTAAAAAGGGGAATAATTCATCGCTGCTGAACATTGCAGAACAGGAATAATAATACAGAGAGTTTTTTTGGTACACTGCGGGGAACAAGCAAAGTCTGTTTCCGGTATGTTTTTTCTTTAAACCCTGAGTGCAAAGAGAGACGATCAGGAAAATATAGTATCTAGTTTATAAAATACTAACATGTACCTTCGATTGTTTCGGTTACGTTTGAGGTACTCTACAACCAGGAGTTCCCTTGTCATCGCCGTGTAGCTATCCAATCGTTCCCTCGGACACGCTGTAACAAGACATTGGTATAATAGCTCCACGTGCCAGGTATTGACAGCTGATATATGTCAGACACTACACACACATATTAACATCATGATCATCAGCAAGCTCCCACAATATATTTAATCACAATGCATAGTTCCCTCTCTAGCTCTCTCCACTTCATGGGGGTGCTTCTAACTCACTTGTCTCGCTGGAATCCACAGTCGGTGCTTCCGTTACTAATGGGCCTTATAAGGGAAATGGAGGTGGCTAATTATTGAGGGCAGACACACACATCACACGCTAAATACACAATTCATCTTGCCTCACATTTTCAGTAGTTTTTATGAGGTTGGGTTGAGCTCATTTCAAATCACTAATCTACAGAACTCTATCTTCATCAAAGCCTTTGATTCAAAGGAGCGGCCTACAATAATACGAGACTTGACAAATTGTTTGCCTCCCCAACAATTCTCTTGACTTGAAAAACGTATTGTTTATGTTCCGGGAAAAGGGTTATGATCCGGTAAGAGGCTTTCCTTTCTACGGTAACGACCCAGGCCCAGTGTTCATATTTAAGGCATTTTCCTCCTAGCTGAACCTCAAGTGGTTTTCGTTTGTGTTTACCTTAGCTTTCATTTTCTTTGTTTTGTATGTATGGGATAATGTTTTGTACAGTTATTCGCTTACAAGGGCGATGAATCTCTGGAAAAGCCCCGAAGAGCAAAGTAATACTTGGAATGTGCAGATCTCTGGAATGTGGATAAGAAATGGAAGGCGAATTGGAATGGCTATGGGTTATAAATTTACCCGAAATCCCCCTGATGCGATTACATTGGATTTTTCGACGCGAAATGGATATGTATAATTGACTTTACGGCTATCAAGAAAATCACAAATATCCGGGCTATCCATGTTATCCAGGACTTTACATATCTCATATAGTTTACACGAACATAATTATGACATCATATATAAGTGCTCTCACCTTGTTCGCATTTTCCAAAGTGAAGCCAGTTAATCACCGTCATCTCCACTTTCCTCATACACGCCATTTCGCATTGGTTTCGGAATGTTTTACGGTTGGTGGCACAAAAGCAGTACTCTTCATATCCCACACATCTCTCCTGGCAGCCCCGGTTCGCCTGACTTTCACACTGAACACAGAAGAAACGTTAATGAAATAGGTTTCTGATATAGATCTGATGTATAATAGCGTTTGACGATCGTGTACCATCACGGTTTACTTTGCTGTAGTGTACCATCGCAGCGGCATCGCAGTTTACATTATATCCCGCAAGACGTACCACTTGGTCCCGCTGTCCCCGTCGAACAGTGTTGTCTTCTATATCTTCTCCATCCATCACTGCATCTGTGCTCCCAAACACATAACCGTCTATTTGTTCCCGGGGAATATCGATTAGGGATGTAGGCACCAAAAACTTCTAGAAGGAATAGTTCTTTTAGCAGAGATGTTCTTTTAGCAGAGATGAGTATTTAATATAGAAAAAGTTAGTCCTGTACATTCAAGAATTGTCTTACACCTACCACTTTGAAATGCCACCTAATATTATATGATGCGAGTGCAATTTATCCTTCTAGATAAAGGACACCATGTACAAAGAAACCCTTCTCATGTATTCTCTAAAATTGTACAAGTACATTATTATGTATTGTACAATATACAGGTACAATTGACTTACTGGTTTTTCTGGTTTCTTCACTGGTTCCGCTGAACCCAATGTTGACAGCAGGAGTAGAAGCGATATTGATAAAACCTGTTCCATGCAACAACCGGTCATGTCCCTCTCATATCATACAATTCTAAAATGTAGATGTCAAGTCAAAATAAAGTCAAAATCATCCAAAGTTTGGTACAGGGGAGGGGGCTACAAGGGCAAGGGAAAGCAGAAGCAGAGTGTAAAGAGATAAATGCAAGATAGTAACTTAGCATCACCCGGTTTCCTCAAAGAGTTAAGCGGTCGGTAATATGATTCGTGAGAACTAGAGAAGAATTATATTTTACATAATTATTCGGGATTTAATGTAATATAGTAATAAAAGCCAACAATAAAAGCTTGAAGATTTCCCTTGCAATGGGGCTGAATAATTGGGTAGATAAAGAATAGTAACATGCAGCAATATTAATCTAGGCAACTAATTGTAGCTCCCCCGCTGACTGTAATACAAAATATTTCTTAGGATGGATAATAAAATGATTACAAGGCAGGCCAAGGAGACGCGACTTCTGTAAAACATGAAGGAAAAATATTTCTGCTTCCCTTCGATACTTCGGGCACATCGTGCCCCTCATGTTCGTCGCTCCTCATGTACGGAGCTTGCCTGCTGCGCAGGCAATTTGATACTGTGAATATGATTATAGGTATCGATGAAGAATCTGCATGAAAATCCCTCGGCCCCGGCCCCAATGCAATTTGTAATGTAATTTCAGAGCAAAATAGGAGCAAAACTACAAAGACTACAGTGGAACAACTCCTTTATATAAGCTTCACATGCACATCATATATGAAGATTATCCAGACTAAATCACGTTGTGGGAATAAAACTCGAAAGTCAACACGTGTTCAACACGTGCCATGACTTTCGTCTGGTGCATCTAGATAATGTGTTTATTGCTCAAATAGCAATGGGAACCTTGTCTACCCGCACCCTGAGATTGCAAAGGAAAAAATAAAACGGGTTTGAACAAAAAGTTCTGGACCAGTTTTTTGACACTTGACACTTCCATATCATGCATATTGCATATGCCATATCTTATACCAATATATCGGGTAAACTGCAGGCTTCAGAAGGCAAATATTATATATATATATAATATATGCACTATGCAGTAATTGTTGGCATTTGTAGACGAAGCGAGGAGTAGACTAAAAAACGGAAGCAGTTCGGAGATAGACAGAGAGTTAGAAAGAGAGAGAAAGAGATAGACAGAGAGAGAGAAAGGGAGAGAGAAAGGTGTGAAGAGGTAGAGGAAGGCACGCCATTTTCACAGGAACTATTTGCGTCTAACCTGTGATATCGCGTCACACCTACGCCCCCTCCTCCAGCAACACATTGCACTACAACAACTTTATAACAGCTAGGTCACAATAAACAATGAGGCGTGATCTGTGCAGACAAGTTGGGGTAACCCCAAACAATCACGACACATCTTGGTGTCAGCTGCGATATGATTGTGCGAGAAAACATATTGCATGCGAAATAACAAGCTCTATCTCTCATAACACTAAATTCCAGGAGCGGAAGGAGGAGGAATGAATTAATGGGAACGGATTCCTGTTTATATATCCGTGTTATTCCGCAGCTCAAAATAGTTCGGGAAGAAGACGGTTTTAGAGCGAGGGAAGACGGTTTTAGAGTAGAATTGGGAATGCAGCTGAGTTTACTATTTTAGCAAAGAAGGTGTTAATGAAAGTTGCCTAGCGCTGTATATTAAACCAGCTCACAGCTGAATAAATAAATAATCTGCACACAGGAATAAATAAATCTGAGGAGAGTATGAAATGAGAGGCGACGTAGGAACAAGGGGAGACTGCACAGAGTGATACAGCGCTAAACACCATCATGAGGCAGGACTAGGGAGAGAGAGAGAGAGGTGGCACCGAAATTCAATTACAATCGGGCCGGGCGAGAAGGTGTGTAGAAATGAGAGAGAGAGATGAGAGAGAGAGACATAACGTTGTGTGGAAACAGACTGGCACTGTCTACTGATATATCACCAAGTTCTCAGCTCTCAGAAGAATATTTATATGCTATCTTCTGAGGAACTTCAGGAGTATTACATTACATGACTAGGTCCTGCATGCTAAAGAGCAAAAAAGTAATCGCCGCTACAAAATTGTGAGCCAAATTCTAAAGAATTCACGACTGAATAAGAATATTTGCAGCACTGGGATGTGAAAAGTAGCCGGTAAACGTCGAAACTGTGATTTGTGTTCATAAAATACTTAGCTCAGGGGATGTTCGCTCGGGACACTGTATTGAGTATATAATGTTACTTATAATGAGAAGAGTGGTATGCTGCTGTAGGGATCAGAGAGGCAGCTATATAGTCGAGGTAAGGAGAGTGGGCGAGGAAAGAATATTAATGTGATGATAGACACGTTGTATCAGCGATTCAGAGAAAGCACTCAACACATGTGCTATAATTCACATACACCACTCAGAATTCCCGATGAAATGCGTATGAAAGTGTCGTAAAGTTATTTTAAGAAGAAGTATCCATGCTAGTATAGGTAAAGAACAGTAAAAAACGTTGTTCATTATACATAGCTGGTGTAACTTGTTGAGTTCCCCCTTACTCAACAAGTTGTAACAGATTATATTGAAACTGAAATGCAGGACACTGGTCAGCTGGGAGAGGCCGCCTACGTAATTTTGACTCTAAGCACACTATACAGACATTGCAGACAGTGTAGACACAAGTCTACTGACAAGAAGTAATTGGCAGTTAGTATCAAGTCATATTAAAGCAAGGGGGCTGCTGCAGCACTCCGAGAGGGAAAGAGAACTCCTAGAGGTAATAGGAGTGCATGGAATTATCAAAAATAGCTATAGAGTTGTCCTGCAAGTACCGCGTGCAGCACTGGGTAGGGTGCTGTAGCTATAGTATTAGATTAACTTGCTACTAAAGCTTGGGAATACTGGGAAATTTAATGCACCCCCAATTACTCAAGTCCAATGCAGTCTTCTAAGAATGGGAGTACGTAAAATACACAAGTGGCTTGGTAATGAAATTACCCCTCCGCGAAATCAATAATAGGGGTGACTTCGGTGATGGGAGTGGGGACCACTGGGGGACCTCCACGATAGTCTCGCGTGTGTTTAGCTAAACACTGAAGAGGGTATATATATACCGAAACGTTTGTTTTTTAGCTATTTGATTTGACCAACTAAATCAACGTCTTTTTCCTGAATGCCTGATTCAACGCTAACACACGCGAGACTATCGTGGAGGTCCCCCAGTGGTCCCCACTCCCATCACCGAAGTCACCCCTATTATTGATTTCGCGGAGGGGTAATTTCATTACCAAGCCACTTGTGTATTTTACGTACTCCCATTCTTAGAAGACTGCATTGGACTTGAGTAATTGGGGGTGCATTAAATTTCCCAGTATTCCCAAGCTTTAGTAGCAAGTTAATCTAATACTATAGCTACAGCACCCTACCCAGTGCTGCACGCGGTACTTGCAGGACAACTCTATAGCTATTTTTGATAATTCCATGCACTCCTATTACCTCTAGGAGTTCTCTTTCCCTCTCGGAGTGCTGCAGCAGCCCCCTTGCTTTAATATGACTTGATACTAACTGCCAATTACTTCTTGTCAGTAGACTTGTGTCTACACTGTCTGCAATGTCTGTATAGTGTGCTTAGAGTCAAAATTACGTAGGCGGCCTCTCCCAGCTGACCAGTGTCCTGCATTTCAGTTTCAATATAATCTGTTACAACTTGTTGAGTAAGGGGGAACTCAACAAGTTACACCAGCTATGTATAATGAACAACGTTTTTTACTGTTCTTTACCTATACTAGCATGGATACTTCTTCTTAAAATAACTTTACGACACTTTCATACGCATTTCATCGGGAATTCTGAGTGGTGTATGTGAATTATAGCACATGTGTTGAGTGCTTTCTCTGAAT
The DNA here is from genome assembly GCA_000695325.1 of Pleurobrachia bachei. NCBI lineage: Eukaryota > Metazoa > Ctenophora > Tentaculata > Cydippida > Pleurobrachiidae > Pleurobrachia > Pleurobrachia bachei. The sequence continues at coordinate 45,222 of AVPN01000109.1, read as the reverse complement.
CGCTGATACAACGTGTCTATCATCACATTAATATTCTTTCCTCGCCCACTCTCCTTACCTCGACTATATAGCTGCCTCTCTGATCCCTACAGCAGCATACCACTCTTCTCATTATAAGTAACATTATATACTCAATACAGTGTCCCGAGCGAACATCCCCTGAGCTAAGTATTTTATGAACACAAATCACAGTTTCGACGTTTACCGGCTACTTTTCACATCCCAGTGCTGCAAATATTCTTATTCAGTCGTGAATTCTTTAGAATTTGGCTCACAATTTTGTAGCGGCGATTACTTTTTTGCTCTTTAGCATGCAGGACCTAGTCATGTAATGTAATACTCCTGAAGTTCCTCAGAAGATAGCATATAAATATTCTTCTGAGAGCTGAGAACTTGGTGATATATCAGTAGACAGTGCCAGTCTGTTTCCACACAACGTTATGTCTCTCTCTCTCTCATTTCTACACACCTTCTCGCCCGGCCCGATTGTAATTGAATTTCGGTGCCACCTCTCTCTCTCTCTCCCTAGTCCTGCCTCATGATGGTGTTTAGCGCTGTATCACTCTGTGCAGTCTCCCCTTGTTCCTACGTCGCCTCTCATTTCATACTCTCCTCAGATTTATTTATTCCTGTGTGCAGATTATTTATTTATTCAGCTGTGAGCTGGTTTAATATACAGCGCTAGGCAACTTTCATTAACACCTTCTTTGCTAAAATAGTAAACTCAGCTGCATTCCCAATTCTACTCTAAAACCGTCTTCCCTCGCTCTAAAACCGTCTTCTTCCCGAACTATTTTGAGCTGCGGAATAACACGGATATATAAACAGGAATCCGTTCCCATTAATTCATTCCTCCTCCTTCCGCTCCTGGAATTTAGTGTTATGAGAGATAGAGCTTGTTATTTCGCATGCAATATGTTTTCTCGCACAATCATATCGCAGCTGACACCAAGATGTGTCGTGATTGTTTGGGGTTACCCCAACTTGTCTGCACAG
>AVPN01000109.1:1942-26532 GCA_000695325.1 Pleurobrachia bachei | reverse complement strand
AGCGAGGGGCTCAAATTAATTTGTTTAAAGTAGTGTTGAAAAGTTTGAAAAAAATAAAATAATATATAAAAATAATATAATAAATGTTGTAGCATTTTGAGCGAAGACGTTAATGGATTGAGAAGGCCATATATTTAGCCGACCCCATCTGAGCTGTTCCGCAGAATGAGTCGTGGTCATGAGAATTCTGACAGCATATTAAATTCTAAGGGTCCAGATTGAACTTCCTGTATGCTACACGGACATAAATAACCTACCAATCGATGGTAAATACTTATAGGTCTCAGGATCCATTATATTGATGGGGGATTGAGAGCGAAACGAGGGAAGGGCCGGAGAGAGATCAGAGTGAGAGAGAAAGAAACAGTAAAGAGAGAAAGTAGGTTGCTAATATAAGACACGCTGGTTAATAATTCGGAACGCAATTTAATAATCAATCAAATAACAACATGGGAATTGGGTAAAATTAGCGGAGTTCGAAAATATTGGGATATGCATTGCCGGACCAGCGCCTCCTGGAAAAAGGGGGAGGGGGAATCAAACACATGCACTAAACACATGATCATCTGTCAGAGCATTGGCGAGAACTGTGGTCAGAGCATTGGCGAGAACTGTGGTCAGAGCATTGGCCTGACAGATGATCATTTAATCAAGATGAAAACTAATTTAATTCATATGTGCAATTGAAAAATGAACACCCTGGCCCTAAGTACCTGTTAAATGTCCTGAGTTCCTGGCTGCTGGGAACATTGTTCCTCTCCGCAGGTGTGGTATTGGACACACTGGCTGCTGCCTCGGTTAGTAACATAGCCAGTGTGGCCTCCGTGCTGTCCTCTCTTGCCATGGCGTCCTGCTGGGTGCCCTCCCGAACAAAGTTGGAGGGGACAAGTCCGCACCTGCCATTCCGCTCTCCCGGATAGTACCGGTCCTGGAGAGGGAGAGAGTCAGGAATAAACTGTTACAGTCATGGAGACAACCAATCAGAACTCGTTATTTAAGTCACGTGTCTGGTTATCAGCCAATCAGGGACCAGTATTCACACATACCTCGTCCATTGGACCAGTGACAGTAATTAGATCTCCTTCATGGAAGGAAAGTTCAGTTTCCGGATTATCATTGGGACTCTGCTCCGCAGGATTGTAATCGAATAGTGCGACATAGTTGCGGGGGTAGGTCCCCGACAGCTCGTAGGACCCCCCTACACCACTCTCCGTCTGGTCCAGGAGGAGTTGTACAAAGTTGGAGGGAACTAAACCTGTCGTTCCATTGAGTTCCCCTTTGAAGAAACCATCTGACATTGTGTCCCCGAGTTTCTGGAGAAGGAGATGGAGGTGTTAGTAAAACACAAGGATTAGTTCTGTTCTGGAAATCACAAGGTTCAGTAGGCGGAAGGAAGAGTTTGATAAAACTCCAAACTCCTGCTCTACTCAGCTTTAGGCTGGTCTAGATCCTAAATGTTTGGTAAATTGAGAAGTCTCCGGTTTGAGAGTTGGCGGTATTTTGCTTCCAATTTATAGAAACGAGACACATTTCTTTGGGTAATTTTTTGGACATTTTGGGCACCATTTCCAGTCTATGTACACTCCTCCCCACACCTTTAGAACGATTCCCCTTTTGTAATTAGTGGTGATTTAACAACTAATTAATGATAATTACGTAGAATTACCTTGATGATGTCTCCCTCATTGAACTGTAGTTCCAACTCTGGGTAGTCGTTAGGGCTGTCCGTGGTGGGGTCATAAGTGTAAAGTGCTACCACGAACTGGGAGCTCACATCCATACTGCCCATGCTCTGGCCCATACTTTGACCTGGATCAGGAATAGGAGTTAATAGAATTTACCGGAAATCGGAACCCCAATTTACCGTGGAGAACCCTTTCCTCCGAGCATCTCGGTAAATCGGGGCCAGACTGTAGATTGTAGAAGAATAAATAAAATAGGCCCTCACACCACATGTGACTCTAATAGCCGAAGCAAAGCAAAGAAAATGACAATAAATAATTATAACACACGTACCATGAACAGCTTTGAGCATTTCCGCCTTCTGGGGTGGCCTGGGGAGGCTGATGGGCATCTGGACACTCTCCTGCTGGTCCGCACCCACTGTCACTATACAGATATCAGAGAGGGAGTGGGTACTCATCTTCTCCAGGACTACCTCCCTGCTGTCTGGACCAAACACTACCAACTTCTCCGAACCGGACACATAGATCTGACGGGGAGGAGGAGTTAGTTATAGTTGATCTAGGGGGGTCGTTAGTTGAACTACTGTCTCCGTGATTCTCACGAACTGTTCAGTGCTGTCAGAGCATTGGCCTGACCCGATTCTCGCTTCTCTCAAGCGCGCGATAATTCTCACGAACTGTTCAGTGTTCAAGGAGTTAGATTTCAGGATTTCTAATGGTACGGTTTAGTAATCTTACTGTGCGTTAGTTTGTCTCACGTCTCAGTTAGTTTCAGTAAGTCCGGTGTGGTATGTCTGTGTGGTTGTATAGCTTGTGTCTGTCTGTACTGCGATATTCTTTGTAAGTTAATATAGTTTCCCACTGTGCAGTGTACAACACCACACGCACCTTATACCCGGTCACCATGACACCCTGATTCCGTCCGTCCACCAGAAGAGGGGGTTCCCATGTCAGGCACACACTGGAGTTAGGCAGCATGGCGTCCTGCTGGGTGCCCTCCCGAACAAAGTTGGAGGGGACAAGTCCGAACCTGCCATTCAGCTCTCCCGGATAGTACCGGTCCTGGAGAGGGAGAGAGTCAGGAATAAACTGTTACAGTCATGGAGACAACCAATCAGAACTCGTTATTTAAGTCACGTGTCTGGTTATCAGCCAATCAGGGACCAGTATTCACACATACCTCGTCCATTGGACCAGTGACAGTAATTAGATCTCCTTCATGGAAGGAAAGTTCAGTTTCCGGATTATCATTGGGACTCTGCTCCGCAGGATTGTAATCGAATAGTGCGACATAGTTGCGGGGGTAGGTGCCCGACAGCTCGTAGGACCCCCCTACTCCACTCTCCGTCTGGTCCAGGAGTAGTTGTACAAAGTTGGAAGGAACTAAACCGGTTGTTCCATTGAGTTCACCCTTGAAGAAACCATCTGACATCGTGTCTCCGAGTTTCTGAATATGGAGGTGTTAGTAAAACACAAGGATTAGTTCTGTTCTGAAAAGGAGACCGTTCAGTAGGTGAATAGAAGAGTTTGATAAAACTCCAAACTCCTGCTCTACTCAGCTCCAGGCTGGTCTAGATCCTAATTGTTTGGTAAACTGAAAAGTCTCCGGTTTGAGAGTTGGCGGTATTTTACCTCCAATTTATAGAAACGAGACACATTTTTGGTTACATTTTTGAACATTATTTTAGGTACTACAGTATTCGCTGTGCCGTTTCCGGTTTTGCGCTATCGCTATTGAGGCAAGAGCTGATCATGCCCAAATTATGTACACTTTTAGAACGACTCCCCCTTGGTAATTCATGATATTTTAACAATTAATTAATGATAATTACCTTGATGATGTCTCCCTCATTGAATTGCAGTTCCAACTCAGGATAATCGTTAGGGCTGTCCGTGGTGGGGTCATATGTGTAAAGTGCAACCACGAACTGGGAGCTCACATCCATACTTCCCATGCTCTGACCCATACTTTGACCTGGATCAGGAGAGGTAGAGTTAATAAAATTTGTGTGAGGGACTATTCTATTCATTTTGCAGTAGGACCCCGATTTACCGGGCAAAGCAATATCCTGGTAAATTTTGTTGAACAAAATCAATAAGGTAAATCGGGGTCCGACGACCGACTTTAGAAGATTTAATTTAATAACTTCCCTCACATGCACTGCAAATGACATGAAATTATAATACACGTACCATGAACTGCTTTGAGCATTTCCGCCTTCTGGGGTGGCCTTGGAAGACTAATGGGCATCTGGACGCTCTCCTGTTGATCCGCACCCACTGTCACAATACAGATATCAGAGAGGGAGTGGGTACTCATCTTCTCCAGGACTACCTCCCTGCTGTCTGGACCAAACACTACCAACTTCTCCGAACCGGACACATAGATCTGACGGGGAGGAGGAGTTAGTTATAGTTGATCTAGGGGGGTCGTTAGTTGAACTACTGTCTCCGTGATTCTCACGAACTGTTCAGTGCTGTCAGAGCATTGGCCTGACCCGATTCTCGCTTCTCTCAAGCGCGCGAGAACTGTGGTCAGAGCATTGGCCTGACAGGTTCAGTGTTCAAGGAGTTAGATTTCAGGATTTCTAATGGTACGGTTTAGTAATCTTACTGTGCGTTAGTTTGTCTCACGTCTCAGTTAGTTTCAGTAAGTCCGGTGTGGTATGTCTGTGTGGTTGTATAGCTTGTGTCTGTCTGTACTGCGATATTCTTTGTAAGTTAATATAGTTTCCCACTGTGCAGTGTACAACACCACACGCACCTTATACCCGGTCACCATGACACCCTGATTCCGTCCGTCCACCAGAAGAGGGGGTTCCCATGTCAGGCACACACTGGAGTTAGGCAGCCATATAGCAGCGGGGTCCACTGGTGGATCCAGACCCTTCATCGGGTCTTCCTCTTCTGCATCCAGGACAGGGTGTTGATAGGCCTCCAGTGGGATAGCAGAACCCTGGGGAAGGGGGAGGTATTAAGGAGAGCATAATGGAATAGTTTTGTGAGAGATAGAATGTTGTTTTTATAGGGACTAGGCATAGTTCAGAGTAACTTGGATGGACATGGAGAGTATATAATATGAGGTGTATCAACTCACGGGATGTTTGGGTGTGTATTCTCCAACAAATTTGGCAGGTACCAGACCCTTTCGTCCCTCGACCTCTGCGCTAAAGAAACCATTAATTTCATCACTCAGCACAATCACTACATCACCCTCCCTCATGGGGATCTCATCGGTACCCGGATGGGCCTGTAACAATTATAGGTAGTTAAAGACAGCTGTAATGAGTTGTTGAGTTGTTGAGTAAGGGGTAATGGGGTATTATCAGGAACCGACCGACACAAGTAAACAACCATAGTCTTGAGCAATAATAGGTCACGTGACTGGTTATCAGCCAATCAGAGAATCAGACCTGCACATGAGTGCAATATCAGTCGATCCCGTTGTATCATAGAGCGGAGTGAGACCGCTGTAGCTGTCCTCCTGAAGCTAGAAGAGGAGTTATTGGCCTCATCAATCGTCCTCAGAGCATTCTTCACATCCTCCTCTATAAGCGCAGTGGTAGAGGGCTGTCTCTCTACTGTGAGGGTGGCTGGGGGTGGCGGAGTGGGGGATGTGGCATGGTGGATCTCGTCTAGTAGGTTCACCGCTAATGTTCCTGCAGGAAGGGGAGGGGTTACAAGAAGGGAGAAAATAACTTGTTGAGCTTTATACTCAATGGTTAATTACAGTAGAACTGTAACAGATCAACAAGTCTCTGTGCAGCTTCTTAATATCTGCAATTCCTATTACCTTTCACATCAGTTAGCTCCTTCTGCAGCCTAGTAATCAGTCTGCTCTGGTCAGTCAGCTTGGACTCGTAACTATCGATTGTCATCCGCAGGATCCTAATCTCGTCTTTGTGTGTCTTCAGCTGTTCCTGTTTCTCGTCCAGTAACGCGGAGGACACCTTGTATCTCTTTGTCATCTGTGTGGAATTAAAACTAATCAATTAATGATTCTTAATCTGTGGATGAAAATATATACACAATTAATTCTTAATTGTTAGATGTTAGTTTTTTCAATTCCCAACCCCCTTTCTTCTCTTTATAGCTCATTAAACCAACTGGACCAGATTATATGCCTGGTCCCATAATTGACCTGGTCCCATAATCCTAATTAGATATCAATATTATGGGACCAGGTCATTATGGGACCAGGTATCTGATGACCTGGTCCCATAATACTGATTTCAAATGAGGAGTATGTGATCTTGGATTTAGAGAGCTAATTTAGATCATTGATTACAAGGCTACTGCTAATTGGGTATGGGATACGAGAGATGATTCGGCGAAGTGATTCGGTATCTGCAGCTAATGGGGTAATGGTATGGGATACGAGAGATGATTCGGCGAAGTGATTCGGTATCTGCAGCTAATGGGGTATGGGATACGAGAGTTGATTCGGTGATGGTCATTGGGGTCCACAGATCCGATCTTTGATAGGAATTCTGCGGCTCCACACTCCTCAGCAGAGGCGGGGTGGCAGTGGGTCCCTGTCCGGCTCATAAGAGTATTCCCGTTAGTGGCGAGTCTGGCGTTACATTTGGTGTCGTACTTTCTGTTGTCCTTGCAGCACCAGTACTGGTTCCCGTTCTTAACGTTTTCTCGTTGGAAAAACATATAGATGTAGCCACCATAACGTGCCTGTCGTCCTCCGTTTCTTCCTTTCGTAAAAGTCAGGGTAGAAGGGGAAGGAGGCAGCGGGTCCTCATTAGGTTGTCCGGGGGAAGGAGGTAGTGTGTCCTCATCAGGTTGTCCAGGCGAAGGAGGGATGGTGGTTGGAGCAGGAAGGTTGGCGGTCCCAAGGGATTCCACTTCAAGTGAGGTTAGGAGCAGGCTGGAGATAGAAAGGTTTGATGTGTTCATAACTGATCAGATAGTGTTGTAGCTTTGATACGGCCCTTATATATTCCTAAGTTTGCCATGTGACCCCCATTACAACCGTGATTGGTTTTCGGTAATAATCACCACATCGGCTATAATAATGGTCCATCCCTCAGAGTGAGATCCCATAATCCTAATTAGAAATCAATATTATGGGACCAGGGGGTCTTTCACGAACACTTCGGTCCTAACTCTTTTGGGACCAATTTTGCACTAGGACTTTTTTGAAATGGCTTTCACGAACTATTATGGGACCAGGTAAATTATGGGACCAGGACTATTACCAGAAACAATCCTTGTGTTTTACTTACAAATTCTTTAAATTCTTGATATGCTGAATTGAATTGCTCTGCTTCTGTGTATCATGGACATGTCAACATCACCGCTTATATTCGGAATATGTTAGGAAAATACGACTATTGTTTATATTCTGTTTGCTACATAGTGATCAAATAGGAATTCCCCGGGTGAGTAACAAAAATATCTCAGTGATGGATGGGTCGATTTTGAGCGACAAAAACGCAAAATGCTCAGAAAGCTAATCTCTACTACCTCCAACAAACTTGTCCAATTCTGATTCTGTCCACTCTCACTTTAATATAGAGGGTATAAAGTCATGTGAAAGGCTGCTCCCGTTGCCAGGCAGATGTGTTAGACAGGATAATTATTAATTAGGTGATGATAATCACCACCGGAGTAGTATGTATCCGTGGCAACGGGAGCAGCCTTTCGCTTAACTTTGTAATCTATTATTATCTATTATTATGTATCATTAAACTAACTTATTATATTTTTTCCCTGCCCGGGTGGATGCCGAAGGCATCCACCTGGATGCCTTTTTGCTTTGCAAAAAGGCATAGCAGGGTTAGGATTCGAAAACGACATTTTGGTATACTAACTAAATCGGTAGAGGAACCGTTTTGGGGTCACTTTCGTTGCGAGGGCAACGGTACAGCCGCGCACACAACAACCTTACTCCTTCACCAAACACATCAACGGAACGATTTGAAGGACGTGGTGTACGCGCGCCACCCAACGAAACATGTAGGAGCGCCGCCGCGTGTTACATACACAATGTCATCTTGTGGGTCGAGTCGAGTGTGAGAGGGTAGATAAGTAGTTAAGGTGGAATACCATAAGCTAGTTAGTAGTTAGCAAGTGTCATGTGAGTTAGGTAAGCTATGTGAGAAGTATACTGACAGTTAGGTCGTATGCAATATGCATCTCACATTTCATCATGACCAAGCCTTGATCCTTTTGGCAGTGACATGTGAAACAGTAGGGCAGGGAAACACAGCATTATGAATACATAATGCAATAATTCTTGTTATCTCTTCAAAAACATCATAAGCATGATAAGTGGCTCCATAACCGTGATAATGGGATATGTTGCTATATTTTCATCTCCCCAATGGGAGAAAAAACATTAAGTTTAAAGCGGGACATGTGCTGTTTAGGTACGGTACAAAGAAGTTACTGAAGAAGCTCTATATCAAGCTGCTTTTCCAAAAAATAAGAAAGCTTAGATTCCCAGATCGAGTGTGCAGTATTAATTTACCCTAACAACTTTGGTGACGAGCAAAATAGTTCTCCCTTTGCGGACCAAGATGATCTGAGCTTGCTGAAACTAAAACGGTGCTAAATGTAGAACAGCCATGGGAACTCAATTCCTATTCTTTTCTACTGCTCCCTATTGGACATGTTCCTAAAATCCTTCTCTAAACCTAGCCTCTATCGATTAGCATCCCACCTACCTCCCGGCTCCCTCCCTCCCTCTCTCACCTGTTAGCATCCCGCCTCCCTCCCTCCGTCTCTCTCACCTGTTAGCATCCCGCCTCCCTCCCTCCGTCTCTCTCACCTGTTAGCATCCCGCCTCCCTCCCTCCGTCTCTCTCACCTGTTAGCATCCCGCCTCCCTCCCTCCGTCTCTCTCACCTGTTAGCATCCCGCCTCCCTCCCTCCGTCTCTCTCACCTGTTAGCATCCCGCCTCCCTCCCTCCGTCTCTCTCACCTGTTAGCATCCCGCCTCCCTCCCTCCGTCTCTCTCACCTGTTAGCATCCCGCCTACCTCCCAGCTCCCTCCCTCTCTCACCTGTTAGCAGCCCGCCTGCCTCCAAGAGAGAGAGAGAGAGAGAGAGAGAGAGAGAGAGTGAGAGAGAGAGAGAGAGAGAGAGAAAAAGAGAGTGTGAGAGAAATCAGAGAGGGAAAGATAGTGAATAGTGATCATTAACCCGGAGAGGGCAAAGGTGTCAGTTTGACAACAAAAGTGGTCACCTTTCCAGCCAACTAATTTCTGTTAGTTTTTGGCATAATTATACACAATGGTCATCTGTGGAATGAGGAATCATTAGCTGTTGTTGTTAGTGTTAGATGTTAGTGTTTTCAATTCTCAACCCCTTCTTCTCTTTATAACTATCATATGTCTACCATTCCCCACGGATCACATGACAGATCTCATCACACATCATACCTCATCAAGATCAGAATCACTGCTCCTAACTTTCTTCATAAGGCCCTCATCTACCATCCCTATTCCCCTTCTCTGTTGTGTCATCTCCATTGTTAACCTTGTTACCTTTTTGGAAAAGAGGTTTAAAATGATACTGATAACAATCAAATTAATAATTATATATTTAAAGCACACTGAGGTAATAAATTAAATGTACATACAATAAATTATATCCTTACTACTGGAATAGTATGGTGTAATTGTTACCTCCTCGTTCAACATCTTGTTCTTGTTTTGTAGTGCCTCCCTCTCCCTAACAAGCTCACTCTCTGCTGCATTCTGGAGCTCCCTGGCACTGTTCGTTGTCCTCCTTCTCTCCTCCTCTAGGGAGGTCAGGCGTTCTTTTAGGGACCGGACCTCCGATTTAGCGTCAGCTACCTGTTCTGCACTTCGAGCTAGCTTCCGTTCTACTTCCTAGTGAATTAACAGTTCTTGGGTATAATGGCCAAGGCAATAACAACAAGAAAACGGTTGTCAAAATTAGGTCAAACATCAAATTATCGTACCTTTTAAAATCTGAAAACAAGATAACAAGCTAACAAATATCTAGACTTTGTAATGTATGTACCTGGATGTGGTTATCCTTGTTGAGGAGGAGTTCACTCAGTTCCCCGTTAACATCAGTTGCATTCCTCCTCACGGTTAACTCTTTATCTAACTCCGCATTCCTCTCTATCATCCTCTCAGCCTCTGCATTCCGGGCCTTTACCGTCCTGTCCAGTTCGGCTCCTTGTTCCTTCAAATCTCGGATCTCCCTCGCCTTGCTTTCAACCTCAAACTCTGAAGATGATGTGTGTGAAGATACAATAAAATACTATCAGGTCAATGCTCTAACCAAAGGGTCAGGCCAATGGTCTTACAGATAAAATACCCGTCTATTATTTGTCCAGCCGGAGAGGGAAATCTTAGGGTCATTAATATCGATATTATATGAGAGAGGGAGGATAGTTAGCTACAGGCCTATAAGGATAGGACTAGTCTTTTGTGGTGCACCATAATTAGGGCCGGAGTTTGTCCAGATATTCGAAACGATGCGGTGAATAACAAAGAGATAGAAACCCAAAATATTTGACTAGACCAATGACCAGACAATCCTCGATCAACAATAACATTCAATCAACATCCAACAATTAGTGTGGTTCACCTTTACTTTCATCAAGTGTCGGTAAGGTTGAGATGCGACGAAAAGTAAGGAGTCGGCGAAAGGAGGGCATGCTAAATTCTTAGAATGCTGTAACACACAAAACAATCAAACGGTATGGATGGCGGTCATGGTGAGCGAGAAAGAAAAGGGGAGAGAAAAATAGAGAACCAGCGAAAGTTGTTTTCAGAAAACAGTTTTCTTCCCACGGGGAGGGACTCTCGTACACTAGTGACTCGAGCCTTGTACATATTATAGTTGACGGAGAGACACAGGGGAAGAAGGGAGAGAACGGGAATTTAAAAAAGAAGATTAGGGCACGGAAAGGACAGAATTGAAAATAAGAAAGAGGGGGGGGACGAGTTTTCTCTTTCCAAGTAGGACTAAGGATCGCCACAACACAACAGCTGCTAGACTGTAGCGGTAATGTACCCCGAACATCGAGGTATTGACATGATGGTGGAGCTGTGTATGGTCAAATAGTAGCACGTTATCTTGATAGGTCGACATTGTACGAACAATGCCCAAAAAACAACCATGGTACATGCTAGTTATTACAACTGGCTGATTTTATGACTGACTCTATCGAGTCTAGATGACTCGTGATCAAAATGTGCACCTACCAAGTATAACAGTCATGTGCAGTGTACCTACCAAGTTGTCGGACTTTCTTGGTGAGATCATTAGCAGTGTTAGAGATGTCCGTATAACGCCGGTTGAGGTCCTCGTATTGGGATCTCGAGGTGGTCAACTGCTGTTTACTCGTATCCAACTAGAGAGAATAATGTGTAGTTAGGGGAGACATGTATTCAGGCTCAGAGAGCAATTAATCGCTGTAGTGATGAATAGTAGGAAGACCCTTGGCCAAGGTTGGTAACGAAGTTACCTCTCCCTTGCCAGCGCCCAAACGGTTATTTATTGACCCTACCTCTCGCTGATAACTCGCATTACAATTATCCAACTTCAAGTTCATCTCAGATAGTTTTCCCTCGAGGGCCTTCTTGTTTGCCTTCTCTGAAGTTACATCGGTCTGGAGCTGCCAGATGTCAGATTTTAATTTGGAAATCTCGCCCTGAAGGATAATGATTATTATGAGGGGCGGGAGAGAGAGAGAGAGAGAGTGGTAATTAAAAGAGAATTATCATATCAGTTGTCATTATAATCATAAGGTGGACAAACTCAAATTCTTCGATTAGTGGTGAGACTAATGAGTATAGAACTGAAGAGTGTCTCAGTGAGATGCTCTTCTATTCTACTCGTTAGTCTCACAACTAATCGAGATTCTCACGAAAGCAACCGATCATAACCACTTGGTTTTAGCGCATGGAGAGTGGTCTTAGATCATGTTGAATGATACAGAATATATAGTATATACTGTAACCAATCACATTAAAATTAAATAAGTACCTGATATTTCTCTGACTGTTCATTCAATTTCTCCTCCAAATCCCCAATCTGTGCCTCCTTACTCGCCAGCAGACTATCCGGCGTGGCAGCAGCTGCACTACTAGCACTCTTCTCATTCCTCAGAGTTGTCACCCTCTCCTCCAGAGTCCTAACCTTGTCCTCCAACCGCCTCACCTCCTCCTCCCTGATACCCAGCTCGTGCCGTGAGGTAGAGAACTGGGCCTCAGTCGCGGTGAGAGTGGCAGATTGCCGCTCGTAGTCACCCTTGACCCTCTCACACAATGTCACTAACTCAAGGTTTTGTTGTTCTAGTTTCTGGTTGGCCTCCATGAATCTTGTCTTGTCAGCCCTCAGATGGGACAGGTCCTGCTCCTTGGTAGTGGCTGCCCTCTCTAACCGACCCTCTAACTGAGAGACCTGCTCACGGAGCATCTTCAACTCGTTCTCTCGGCGGGTTAGGGTTGCAGTTTGGGTTGATAACGCCACCTCCAGGTCCTCAACTTGTCTCCGATACTCATCCTGCATTTTCTTTAGCTTCTCCTGGTTTTCCTGGACCTGGGGGATAGGGATCAGTGTTACTGACATGTACCATTGTATAGCACCAACGAGATGGCAGCTTCCCAACTAAATCAGCCCCTTACCTGTTTGACAATAGCGTCAGCGTCCGCTCCTCCGGGCAGCTGGGACTGGAGAGTTTTAATGGTTGCATGGGCTGTCTCCAGCGAGTTTTCTAGCATCTCCACTTCTCGTTGCAGCTTCTGAAAGGAGTGTGTGTGTGTAAATCAATAGCGATATAGTTCAACAAAAGTTAGGCAATATTGGACAAGAGATGTGCAGACTCTGTCAAAAAAGATGAGAATATGATCAGGCCAATTAAATTCTCTGACAATGTGAAGACTCACTCTGCTGTGGGATTGGATGGTGCGAAAGTAGCGGAGTACCAAAAAGAAAGATAGGGAGGAGAACAGGAATAGAGCCAACATGGGAAGTGGAAATGAGGAGCAAGGAACAAACAGAGAGAAAGGGATAGGGGTGGTGGATGTGTTACAGCGATCGTGTATGCCGCAGAACCATCACATCTACTCAAGATACAAATCTATCATATTCTCCATCTCACTCCGATCTGTGACGTGCCACCCACGCTATAGCTAGGTGCAGAAGCACGGGACAGGTAATATATGTACAGTGCGAGTGAGTCCTATTAACTAATTAAATTGAGAAGATGCTGGGAGATGTTTCCGAAATGGAGATGGAGGCAAAAGTATAACATGTTTCCCAACCCCCTGTACCAACCTGTTTAACAGATTTGTGACGGGCATCAGCATTCTCCAGGTCACTGGCACTCCGTATCTCAGCAGATCTGGTGCTCTGGACGGCTAGTTTGTGTTCTGCATCATTCAGCCGTGTTTCCATTAACACAATCTGGTCTCTTTTTAGCTGCAGCTGCTCCCCTACGTCCTTGAATTCTTGTTTCAGGGACCTGGGGAGAGATGTAGGTTTTAGGGACCTGCGAGGTAGGTTTTAGGGACCTGGGAGGTGGGTTTTATAGGGACCTGGGAGCAGGGAGAGATGTTTTAGGGACCTGTACTGGGGGAGGTGGGTTTTAGGGACCTGGGAGGTAGGGTTTTAGGGACCTGCATGGAGGTGGGTTTTTTAGGCTCCTGAGTTGAAATTGGGAAGAGGATGTTTCCTGGATAATTAGGGGAACAAAGGTTTTCAAAAAAACTGGGTTGTGGGTCAGGGGATGATATTACTATGGGTCCTCCTTGCCAGCGCAGAGATAATGATAAGATTCGGTTTGTGTTTGGGTGTATGTGATAAGAAGGCCCCAATATTTTTCCAGCATTGTTGAGTAGGGGCTCAGATGACAGATAGCTTTGGGTGGGTACTACTTCTGGGTAGCTGTAGGGTTGTTAGGGTTCAGATAGCCTCGTGGGTTGTGATAGGTGACCCGGTATGGTCTCAACCATCATCTCAGATATCGCCGATATCTGAGAACATAATATCGGGATGATAATCAGATATGTAATCGGTGCCCGATTATCACCTCCTAATCAGTTACTAGAGAGTAATCACAAGGCCTTGTTACGAGAGCCTGTTACGTGTGCTTGGTTATGTGGCCCCCTCGACTAGATACAAATACTCAGTATTCTGTCAGGAGAGACATCCCCAATTGTTTTCAACTTCCTATTCCAACAACAACATCATGAAGCAGTTCACCAAGAAAACTTCCCAGCTCCAGCCCTCCAGGATCCATTTCAGCATCTCCTCCTTCCCCCTGATTCCCGGGCCACACTCACTAGGACCTGCACCATCACTAACTCCTACTGGTGACGTCACACCCTTCACCATGGATACCATCACCATGGTTACCAACCAGGATACCTCCATCATGGACCTCTCCCTACCCTCTGTGGCGAGCAGTTTGGAGGTTTCTGACCTGGATATCTCTGATCTATCTGCCCCATCTGAGGATCACATCCCTCCGTACCTACCATCCACTCCAGAGGACCTGCCACCCCTTCCCGATCTGGACCTACTGGACGGTATTGCTGCCACTACTCCCTGTAACCTGACACCAACCAACATCCGCTCCTTCCTGTTCCCCTCCTACTCCGGCCTTGAGGAGTGTCTCTCCCTGCTCTCCACCACAGAAGATTCCACCCCACCACCATCCCAACCCTCCGGTGGTCCCATACCATCCCAACCATCATGTGGATCCCTACCTTCTCCCTCGTGTGGACCCGTTAGAACGAGGCGACGTTACACCGCTGAATCCCGCAATGCTGCTCTCTCCCCCGGACGGATAAGGAAGGCCAGTGGTTCTGCACGGAACGTCGTCGCCAAGGCTCTGGGTGTCACTGCTGCTGAGTTGTTCGATGCAAACCGGGGAGGTTCCCAGAGGAGGATTAGACGTGTAGCGAGTGCCATTTGATTGTTGTTTGATTTCTAATTATATTTAACCCAATTTTAAAATACATCGTTTGCCGTGTCTTGGGAGGTTGATCAGTGAGGCTGGATCAGTGAGTGAGAGTGTGATTGGTGGTGTTTGGAGCCCTTGTTAGAAGTTCATGATTGACCATGAAGTGAGTGAGTGAGTGTGTGGGTGACCCATGGGACCACGGACTATGTTCCTGAGTGAAGGAGACTGGCCGGAAGGTACCTACATTACCTGTTTTGACCTGAGTGAGGGCTAATACCTGTTTTGTTCCTCCGCCATAGCGAGTTTATTATTCAGCTGTCTCAACTCTAAACTTAGTGCAGCGGGATAGGTGCTAAACTCGTTATCCACCTCTGTCAGCTTCAACTCAACTATAGAGGCCTTCAGATCGGCCACCTAAAATAATAATCACGTGTTTTGGAACATGTCACAGTTCAATAATCAATGCACTTCGCAACATAGTTTACTCAACAATTTTGTGATATTTAAATGTGACCCACACACACTGCCAGTGTGTGTGGGTCACATAAATATCACAAAAGAGTGTGACACTGGTGTGATGTGACACTGGTGTGATGTCTCTCCATCCTCGACATACCTCAGACTCCACTCCCTTCTTCTCGTTACTAAGTTGCTGTAGATCCCGACTGTAGATGGTCTGCAATGTCCCCAGCAACTGCTCCATACCCATGCTCTCCTTAACAATAAACCCTAGCGTCTCAACGTTCTGTAGTAGTACAGTATACTCCGCAGGCACCTCTTCTCCCCCACACTTTCGAAGGTTCTAGAGGGGATGGGGGTAAGGAAAAAGGTGTTCAAGATTTTAGTGGTATATGTGTAAAAGTCAAGGATTCTGTTACTACAACAAATAACCATTATAATTCGCAACACATAGTTTATAGTGAAACTGCATACATACCGAGTTGATGAGGTGTTTTAGGTTCTTGATGAGGCCAGTGAGTTCTTCCCCCTGTTCCGATACTTTGATGGATAAATTACTATGGATCTCAGCAAATGCCCCATCCACCAACTCAACACTTTGCACTGACGCCAAACTCGACTGAAACAGAGACAGAGTTAACCCTTATCCTAATAGTTAACTTATCCTAATAGAAACACATTGAAGGGAGCTGGAGGTCGATTCGACCACACACCCCCCCCTCACAATGAACGCGTTAGTGCTATCCATTAATGGATTTTAAGTACCCTATTATATTCAGGTCCATTAAAACCCTCAGTGGGGTACAACTTGGATGGGTTCTATATGAGTTGAGTCGCCTGACACAGGACACCTTTATAACTACCTATCATGTTGGGATTCGAACGTACCTTTTTAGTTAGCTCGTCGAGCTGTAATCTTGCCCTGTGGTGCTGCCGGGCTTCTGAAGCCTGAAGAGTAGGAATTACACAATATGATATATTTCCCCAGGTACCATCTAATCAATGTAATCACAGCCCAGGACATGATAAAGATGCAAGTGTGTAATGGCCCACTTGTCACAGCTTGGCAGGGACGTTGTTGTGACGCGCAATGCAGATCATCTGACACGAGATGCGCACCCTGATTTTTCTGCACGTGCGGATTCTCCGCCGCGCACATCGGGCACACGCCATGCCAAGAGACCCGACTCCGACTCCAATCAATTTGGATTCGGAATCGGATTGGTGCGGGGATTGACCGTTCCATTTCGTCACAAACAGAACCAAATGGACACACTCAATCGTTCCGATAGGAACTGTCACATTTTCCCACAAACCCAGACAATGGACTCAATTTGGACACCCCAACCAAACCAATTCAAATACGAACCCGTGCTTTGTCGATTTCAATTATGTGTCTTCGTAAGACCCTCTCCGTCTGTCGCATGTCAGCCATTTTCTGAAATAACAGACATTCGTTTCAATGAAATTGTTGTAATGACCTCGCTCTAGACGTCTTGTCTGAGGGGCCACCCCGACCCGAGGGCGCTGAGGTTCGGCACCACCAGACCGAGGACCGAGGGGGTATGCCCACCATTATAATTCCTCGCCCATCAGATTACCTCCCCATTTTAAGGGAGTGAACGTGTTGTTTAGGGACAACCTGACACAACAGCTTGCAAGAGCTGCTTCACCTTCACAGCAAATCTCTTGCAAGTCACGTGTTTATGACGTCATAATGACGTCATGTGTGCAGTGTGTGTACCTTGGTATACAGTTCGAGTTCTCTATTCCGTTCCTTGAGCGCCTCCAACTCTTGTTGCTAAGGAGGGGAGAAGGGGGAGAGGTGTTGAGAGAAGGAGGAGGAAGTTGAGGAAGGGTATTGTTGCCATGGTAACAAGTTCACAGCTATCTCTCTCTCTCCACTCTCTTCTCTAACTCTCTCTCGGGAGAGAGAGAGGGAGAGATAAGGATGTGAAAAGAGTGGGGAGAGCTGTGAACGGAATTACCATGGCAACATGTTGCATGACAACAGAATTATAGTTGACATGGCAACCGCCCTCTCAATCCCCCTCTCTCCTACACCCATCTCCCTCTCTCTCTCTCCCCTCTCTCAGCAGCAACAGCGTGAATCAGCTTGTGGAACGTACGTGAGAACACACTGTACACCAGGCACACACACACAATATCCCACACCACACGTTCACTCCCTTATGGTAACACAGGGTAACACACTCAGCTAGGGTTTAACAGATTCGGAAAATAATCAATCAGTGAGAATTTTACACACATCACACACATATCTTACGCAACAAATATATTATTTATATTCTGTCCATTTCCAGGAGCCGTGATCCTGGATCAGATTATAAGTTAAGTCGTAGTAGGAAACGCATAATGATACTAGGAATAAGTCTAAAGAAAATGCCCCCTTTTAAAGATAACTAAAAATAAGGAAAAAAACAAACCAATGATTTCAATAATATTATATCGAGAGAGTTTTGTGAAATATATCGCCTAATGAAACATCATAATCAAGAAAACTATATATTGTCAAGTTGTGGGCCCGTACGTCTTGCATCGTTTGATCATGACGTCATGCGGTGTACTAAATGACGTCACGCGTGACATGCCACGCGTTATCGTTACACTACTCGTGGAAGGTACGTCCACCGGGAATCAGGACCTGGTTCTAACACTGTTTTAAAAACAAATACCCCGCAATATGATCTCTCTTTTCTCCCTCTCCACAAATCACTCCCCCTTGGAGGAGGGGATCGATATAGGAGCGAGGAAACGTTAAATAATTATGTTTTGTCACAAATAAAAACCTCTCTTCACACACACGCAGCTCACATGTCTGTCTTTCTCACACACTCTTCACTTTTCACACTCCTCACTTGTGGTCCATGGATTATGACAGCTGTGTGTGTATTGAAGCTCCTTCGTGAGATGATCGTTAGGTGTGATGTTATGATGTATGGGATGGAGTAGCACACAAATTGCATCTCTCTCCCTCCAACTCTTTTTATGAGAAGAAACCGGTAGAGCGTTGTGGGGCTCCATTTACCGTTGATTTCTGGTACTGTTCTAACTTTGCATGCAGCTCCTTCTCCGATGTTTCGAGCTTTTTCACGTACTGAAAAGGGGGATTGGTCATAATATGATGACTTGTAAACTTAGTTGGGGCATGCTACGCGTCTGATTATTCAACTTGTCTACTATGAGTAATTCACCCGTCAAACATAGGAAGGGCCTTAAGGGGGAGGGACGAGGGTCAACTGGTCCAGTTTTGAAATGACTGATATGAATGCAACCTATACTACAAGAGAGAGGTGCTTGAGTCATGTTCTCACCTCGGACATTTGTTGTAGTTCCTGAGATTTTATCTGCAGGTTGCCGCTATTCTCCATCTGATGAAAGGGGAATTTAGAGAGAAGAGTTAGAGGGGCGAGCTGGGGGTCAGAGAAAAGAACTGAAGGGGGATAGTACTTGGATTGAAGAGTTATTGGAAAATAAAAGATAGAGGGGAGTGAAGATAGACAATACGATCATAGCGTGTGGAAAGAGAAGCAGCAGATGGCCTAAAATACAGTGGATTGGACGCATGGTTACAAAGGTTTACAGGCCCTCATTAGACCGCCAACAAAGAGTAGAATTACTTATAATGGGCTGATAAAATCTGCTACCAAGCATGTTTATGAAACGAGTAGGGTAATAGAATGTACTAAGGATTCTCATGGAATTGCCCATGTTGATTCAAAGATAATACAGTCGGACCCCGATTTAGTGCCCCCCGATTTAGTGGCACCCCGATTTAGTGACACAATAAATTTCCCCCGATATAGGAAATTAACGTTATTTCACCCCGATTTAGTGCCCACCCCTTTTTAGTGACCAAAACCCTTTCCCCCGAGGATGTCACTAAATCGGGGTCCGCAATTATACCCCTCACAGCTCCAAAAGTCAGTCCTCTTCAACTCGATGAACACACTCCGGAAAGTTCTCGACATGTAACCAGCTCCCTCCTGAGCTGTCTTCCCCTGTTTTAGTTTTTTATCCCTACTTATCCGTTTTACCCGTTCCTGCTTGCCCCTAGGCTCCCCTAGATTCAGACGGTGTGGTTCTTCTGTTCCTGATAAGGAGATTCTTCTTAGGCTCCGTTGCAGATTGCTGAGCTCCTTTCCAGATAGTTTAGGAGGTCTTATGCTCCGTCACCATGAGCTTTACTTCCCCTTGATTTATTTTTCCCATACTTTATCCTATATGTACATTGTTCAACTTACCCCTATGTACATTGTTCTACCTACCTTTACTCCGCAGGCCCTCCGGGCCCTCAGATCCAACAGGATCCGGGCTCGGGGGATTTAACCCTACTCTTACATGGGACCTTACGGCCCCATGTGGGAGTGGTGCGTGTAGTGGACCGAGAGAGAGAGAGAGAACTAGGGATGTCACAATGAACGCGTTAGTGCTATCCATTAATGGATTTTAAGTACCCTATTGTATTCAGGTCCATTAAAACCCTCAGTGGGGTACAACTTTGGTGCGTTCTATCAAATCTTTGCACGAAAAAGTTTAGTCGAATTTCGAACGTACCTTTTTAGTTAGCTCGTCGAGCTGTAATCTTGCCCTGTGGTGCTGCCGGGCTTCTGAAGCCTGAAGAGTAGGAATTACACAATATGGAAATCCCCTCAATGTAATCATGGCCCATGACTAGATTCGAGTGTGTATAATTGGCCCACTTGTCACAGCTTGACAGGAACGTTGTTGTGACGCGCGATACAGATCACCTGACATGAGATGCGCACCCTGATTTTCTGCACGTGCGGATTCTCCGCCGCGCACATCAGACACATCCCCGGGATACTCCGAATCCAATCAATCGCAGCCGAATCGGACCAGTGCCGGGGCTGACCGTTCCATTTTGTCACAAACGGAAACAAATGAACGCACCCAATCCTTCCGATAGGCACTAAGATTTTCCCACCAACCCAGATCAACTAAATATACCCGAGTTCTTTTTGTAAGTTGGTCTGGAAAGCTACCTCAACCTGGACAACCCAACCAAACTAATTCAATTCATAAATACGAACCCGTGCTTTGTCGATTTCAATTATGTGTCTTCGTAAGACCCTCTCCGTCTGTCGCATGTCAGCCATTTTCTGAAACAACAGACACTCAATTAAATGAAATAACCCCGCTCTACTTCTAGACGTCTTGTCTGAGCGGCAATCCCGACATGAGGGTCGGCACCGCCAGACCGAGGGGTATGACCACCATTTAATTCGTCGCCAATCCGATTACCTCCCCATTTTTTAAGGGAGTGAACGTGTTTACTAAAATCGTTTAGGTTGTTCTAGTTGTTACTCGGAAACGAGGGACAACCTGACACAATTCGACTTCCAAGAGCTGCTTCACCTTCATATTCACAGCTCTTGCAAGTCACTTGTTTATGACGTCATAATGCCGTCATGTATGTGTGTACCTTGGTATACAGTTCGAGTTCTCTGTTCCGTTCCTTGAGTGCCTCCAACTCTTGTTGCTAAGGAGGGGAGAAGGGGGAGAGGTGTTGAGAGGAGGAGGAAGTTGAGGAAGGGTTTTGTTGCCATGGTAACTATAGTTCACAGCTATCTCTCTCTCTCCACTCTCTTCTCAAACTCTCTCTCTCGGGAGAGAGAGAGGGAGAGATAAGGATGTGAAGAGAGTGGGGAGAGCTGTGAACGGAATTACCATGGCAACATGTTGCATGACAACAGGAATATAGTTGACATGGCAACCGCCCTCTCAATTCCCCTCTCTCCTACACCCATATCTCCCTCTCCCCTCTCTCAGCAGCAACAGCGTGAATCAGCTTGTGGAACGTACGTGAGAATATACCAGGCACACACACAATATCCCACACACGTTTACGTTCACTCCCTTGTGTTATAACACATTGTAACAAACTCAGCTAGGGTTTAACAGATTCGGAAAATAATCAATCAGTGAGAATTTTACACACATCACACATATATCTTACGCAACAAATATATTATTTATATTCTGTCCATTTCCAGGAGCCGTGATCCTGGATCAGATTATAAGTTAAGTCGTAACATGGGACCTTACGGCCCCATGTGGGAGTGGTGCGTGTAGTGGACCGAGAGAGAGAGAGAGAACTAGGGATGTCACAATGAACGCGTTAGTGCTATCCATTAATGGATTTTAAGTACCCTATTATATTCAGGTCCATTAAAACCCTCAGTGGGGTACAACTTGGATGGGTTCTATATGAGTTGAGTCGCCTGACACAGGACACCTTTATAACTACCTATCATGTTGGGATTCGAACGTACCTTTTTAGTTAGCTCGTCGAGCTGTAATCTTGCCCTGTGGTGCTGCCGGGCTTCTGAAGCCTGAAGAGTAGGAATTACACAATATGATATATTTCCCCAGGTACCATCTAATCAATGTAATCACAGCCCAGGACATGATAAAGATGCAAGTGTGTAATGGCCCACTTGTCACAGCTTGGCAGGGACGTTGTTGTGACGCGCAATGCAGATCATCTGACACGAGATGCGCACCCTGATTTTTCTGCACGTGCGGATTCTCCGCCGCGCACATCGGGCACACGCCATGCCAAGAGACCCGACTCCGACTCCAATCAATTTGGATTCGGAATCGGATTGGTGCGGGGATTGACCGTTCCATTTCGTCACAAACAGAACCAAATGGACACACTCAATCGTTCCGATAGGAACTGTCACATTTTCCCACAAACCCAGACAATGGACTCAATTTGGACACCCCAACCAAACCAATTCAAATACGAACCCGTGCTTTGTCGATTTCAATTATGTGTCTTCGTAAGACCCTCTCCGTCTGTCGCATGTCAGCCATTTTCTGAAATAACAGACATTCGTTTCAATGAAATTGTTGTAATGACCTCGCTCTAGACGTCTTGTCTGAGGGGCCACCCCGACCCGAGGGCGCTGAGGTTCGGCACCACCAGACCGAGGACCGAGGGGGTATGCCCACCATTATAATTCCTCGCCCATCAGATTACCTCCCCATTTTAAGGGAGTGAACGTGTTGTTTAGGGACAACCTGACACAACAGCTTGCAAGAGCTGCTTCACCTTCACAGCAAATCTCTTGCAAGTCACGTGTTTATGACGTCATAATGACGTCATGTGTGCAGTGTGTGTACCTTGGTATACAGTTCGAGTTCTCTATTCCGTTCCTTGAGCGCCTCCAACTCTTGTTGCTAAGGAGGGGAGAAGGGGGAGAGGTGTTGAGAGAAGGAGGAGGAAGTTGAGGAAGGGTATTGTTGCCATGGTAACAAGTTCACAGCTATCTCTCTCTCTCCACTCTCTTCTCTAACTCTCTCTCGGGAGAGAGAGAGGGAGAGATAAGGATGTGAAAAGAGTGGGGAGAGCTGTGAACGGAATTACCATGGCAACATGTTGCATGACAACAGAATTATAGTTGACATGGCAACCGCCCTCTCAATCCCCCTCTCTCCTACACCCATCTCCCTCTCTCTCTCTCCCCTCTCTCAGCAGCAACAGCGTGAATCAGCTTGTGGAACGTACGTGAGAACACACTGTACACCAGGCACACACACACAATATCCCACACCACACGTTCACTCCCTTATGGTAACACAGGGTAACACACTCAGCTAGGGTTTAACAGATTCGGAAAATAATCAATCAGTGAGAATTTTACACACATCACACACATATCTTACGCAACAAATATATTATTTATATTCTGTCCATTTCCAGGAGCCGTGATCCTGGATCAGATTATAAGTTAAGTCGTAGTAGGAAACGCATAATGATACTAGGAATAAGTCTAAAGAAAATGCCCCCTTTTAAAGATAACTAAAAATAAGGAAAAAAACAAACCAATGATTTCAATAATATTATATCGAGAGAGTTTTGTGAAATATATCGCCTAATGAAACATCATAATCAAGAAAACTATATATTGTCAAGTTGTGGGCCCGTACGTCTTGCATCGTTTGATCATGACGTCATGCGGTGTACTAAATGACGTCACGCGTGACATGCCACGCGTTATCGTTACACTACTCGTGGAAGGTACGTCCACCGGGAATCAGGACCTGGTTCTAACACTGTTTTAAAAACAAATACCCCGCAATATGATCTCTCTTTTCTCCCTCTCCACAAATCACTCCCCCTTGGAGGAGGGGATCGATATAGGAGCGAGGAAACGTTAAATAATTATGTTTTGTCACAAATAAAAACCTCTCTTCACACACACGCAGCTCACATGTCTGTCTTTCTCACACACTCTTCACTTTTCACACTCCTCACTTGTGGTCCATGGATTATGACAGCTGTGTGTGTATTGAAGCTCCTTCGTGAGATGATCGTTAGGTGTGATGTTATGATGTATGGGATGGAGTAGCACACAAATTGCATCTCTCTCCCTCCAACTCTTTTTATGAGAAGAAACCGGTAGAGCGTTGTGGGGCTCCATTTACCGTTGATTTCTGGTACTGTTCTAACTTTGCATGCAGCTCCTTCTCCGATGTTTCGAGCTTTTTCACGTACTGAAAAGGGGGATTGGTCATAATATGATGACTTGTAAACTTAGTTGGGGCATGCTACGCGTCTGATTATTCAACTTGTCTACTATGAGTAATTCACCCGTCAAACATAGGAAGGGCCTTAAGGGGGAGGGACGAGGGTCAACTGGTCCAGTTTTGAAATGACTGATATGAATGCAACCTATACTACAAGAGAGAGGTGCTTGAGTCATGTTCTCACCTCGGACATTTGTTGTAGTTCCTGAGATTTTATCTGCAGGTTGCCGCTATTCTCCATCTGATGAAAGGGGAATTTAGAGAGAAGAGTTAGAGGGGCGAGCTGGGGGTCAGAGAAAAGAACTGAAGGGGGATAGTACTTGGATTGAAGAGTTATTGGAAAATAAAAGATAGAGGGGAGTGAAGATAGACAATACGATCATAGCGTGTGGAAAGAGAAGCAGCAGATGGCCTAAAATACAGTGGATTGGACGCATGGTTACAAAGGTTTACAGGCCCTCATTAGACCGCCAACAAAGAGTAGAATTACTTATAATGGGCTGATAAAATCTGCTACCAAGCATGTTTATGAAACGAGTAGGGTAATAGAATGTACTAAGGATTCTCATGGAATTGCCCATGTTGATTCAAAGATAATACAGTCGGACCCCGATTTAGTGCCCCCCGATTTAGTGGCACCCCGATTTAGTGACACAATAAATTTCCCCCGATATAGGAAATTAACGTTATTTCACCCCGATTTAGTGCCCACCCCTTTTTAGTGACCAAAACCCTTTCCCCCGAGGATGTCACTAAATCGGGGTCCGACTGTAGTATCACTATGACAACGTGTTTCAGAAGCAAAAGGAATATAACCCGCCACACAATATTTTGATGTCAAAATATTATGGAGTGACAAACAGAGAAATGAACGTGGGCGGGGAGACGGAGTGAGAGAGAGAGAGAGAGAGAGAGAGAGAGAGAGAGAGAGAGAGAGAGAGAGAGAGAGAGAGAGAGAGAG
>AVPN01000108.1:77744-91651 GCA_000695325.1 Pleurobrachia bachei | reverse complement strand
TCTCTCTCTCTCTCTCTCTCTCTCTCTCTCTCTCCCTCTCTCCCTATCTCTCTCTATCTCTCACTCTCTAATCCCCTCTAGGTAGTGGTCTATGTTTTTAGTAGCTAGGTGATCAGGTGGCGCTACGGAATATGTGTGCGACATTCTGTGTGGGCTAGCTGGGGGAGCTGAGAAACAGACAATAGATAGAAGGCAGAGAGAGAGAGAGAAGAGATAGAGGGATAGAGAGAGAGATAGAGAGAGAGAGAGAGATAGAGAGAGGTGGGAGAGAGGTGGGAGAGAGGTGGGTTTGGGAATATATATGTTGTGAGCTTTCGAAAGTCGTTTGTCCTACAATACCCGAGCTAGTTACAATAATGTCACTTGCTCTCCCTCTGTTTAGCCTGCTGCAGGGGCTTGTTCTCACCCTGAAAACAACTTTCGTTCACTCTTTCAGATCGTTCCTTTCTATCTCCACTTCCCTTGTCATACCAGTCTTTTCTCTCGCCATGTTACTGCGGTCCCTTTTTGCAGTTGTTCATTGGCTATATAGTACATAACGTTCTGCACGCAGTGCAAGCGCGCCATATACGCTCTGCACTGCAGAGCGTATATGGAGGTGAAATGCACGACAGCGCAGCTGGAGTGCATTTCATACCTATATTGCACGAGTGAAACGAGTGCGATATAGGAGCGCTTGCACATGCCGTGCAGGACGTTATTGAGTATATATTCCGCGAGAAAACACATGACAAGCAAAACAATCAAAATTTTGGGTGATTACACACACACAGAGAGTTGACAAAACAAGGCAAAAAACACACGGAAAGGGACTAAAACACACTGCTACAATTGTTACACACAAGGGAGACAAGTTTTGACACTTTTAACAGTGAAAAGAAGAGAGAGATAAAGAGAGAGATACAAGAGAGGGAGATTGGAATGCTTGGAAATAGCAAACAACAAAACATGATAAGGGGATAATTAAAGAGAAAGAAAGAGGGAGAGCGGGTGTATATTTGACAGACTGTGTGTCGGGGGCACTGTGCCAGTCATATTCTGTGTATTTGTGTGTGATTAAGGTGTAAAAACACTGCGAGAACACTTTTCTTGCATATATCCCGCTACCTCTATATCTGCACGCTCCCGCGGAAGCAGAGTGCAAATTTCACCGTGCAAATGGTCGCGCGGAGCGGGAGTGATATTTGCACTCGCGGTATATATATATGTTTAATCGATTACTTCTACAGACAGGTTACATATATACCCCTCTCACTCAGCTTTCTACAACAAAAAACCACATGTGAAATGTGTATTATGTAAATTGTAAATGCAGGTCTTCAGAGTTCAGATTGTGTATTTATCTGCCCCACCCGCAAAATTAATCAGATACAAACTTAGTGCTGCACCGATAAACAACTATTCTATGGAGGTTACAATGCAAGATCTTCAAATATTTAATCTGATTTAATTTATGGATATTTAATCAATTATGCAGGTGTTGTACTGATAGTCGTGGAATGGTATCCTGTTGTACCCGAACATCTGCCATTGATACGATTCTATTCAGTCTCGGGGGATGTAAGTTTTCAGCAGATTTAATCAAAATGAGATAACCAGATATTGTGTCCGTAGTTATAACTGAGCATTGGATAGGGTCATATCCGAGAGATCCTATCCAGTACTCATTGCATTTATTTACATTCCTCACAGTTCAAACGGTTCTCCTGGCCTGCCTCCTATTTTACCACTACATCTGGGATAGGCACAATGACAAGGCAGATATTTGTAGATGCTCTCGGTGTAAACGAAGGTAATTTAAAACTCGAATATTTGTTGGACACAGCCATTTCCTTATATAAAATTTAAATTTACAGGAGTCGAATGGAGAGAACAAGATTTACAGAAGATGATGAAACAGATTCCCTGGCGTGAGTACTGTTCAAACCTGTGTCCTGTATACATACTTTAAATTAAATATTGCATTGTTGCACAAAAGCATGTTATAAATGAACTTCTCGTGGTGGCCACAAAAGAAATGACAATTCCATTGCCCCCCATTGTCAAAAGCATTTCGGAATTGTCTACTATGTTTTTTAGTTACACCCCCATTCCCGATCATTGTGGAACAACCTAATATTATAATAGTGAGTATAATACACTGTTAGACTCTCCCTCTTTCTTTCTCTTTAATTATCCCCTTATCATGTTTTGTTGTTTGCTATTTCCCCGCATTCCAATCTCCCTCTCTCGTATCCCTCTCTTTATCTCTCTCTTCTTTTCACTGTTAAAAGTGTCAAAACTTGTCTCCCTTGTGTGTAACAATTGTAGCAGTGTGTTTTAGTCCCTTTCCGTGTGTTTTTGCTTAGTTTGTGCCTTGTTTTGTCAACTCTCTGTGTGTGTAATCACCCAAAATTTTGATTGTTTTGCTTGTCATGTGTTTTCTCGCGGAATATATACTCAATAACGTCCTGCACGGCATGTGCAAGCGCTCCTATATCGCACTCGTTTCACTCGTGCAATATAGGTATGAAATGCACTCCAGCTGCGCTGTCGTGCATTTCACCTCCATATACGCTCTGCAGTGCAGAACGTTATGTACTATATATTGGGGCTGCTGACTGCTGAGTTATATTATTTAACAGTGGTGTCATGTCAGCCAGGGGTGGATATTACTAATGTTGTTGATATAGCAGTAGTAGAAGTAGTCAAAAGTATTCAATATTGAGGGGCTGTCTTCATTGGGTGCACTCTGCTGCAGTAGTTTCCGTCAAGTTGCCAAATGCCACTATATTTGAATTTGAGGACCGACTATAGGAGAATATTCATATAAATTCTCCGAGGCGAAGATACGATTTTTCGTCGCTAAGTCTAACGCTTGTCACCTTGTTCATTTATACAATGAATAGCTAGAACATATGGTGTCCATCTCTGCCCACTGACCGCTTCTCTCGTAGTAACCTAGTTAGCCCCACTCATCTCTCTCTCCCTCTCTGTTTCTCTCTCTCTCTCTCCCATCTATCTCTCTATCCGTACATATGTAACACTATCTCATAATGCATCCGTAGCCATGTGTGCATAATATATGGAGCGGTCCCCTAGCTCAGCTATAACCGTCCTCTCCCAGCTCTCTCCTCTATCTCTCTCCCACTCTCTCCCTCTCTGACTGACCGTCGCCATCGCCTAGATGAGATGAATTGCATATATTGAGCGCTTCGAGTATTCGAGGCCAGCTGTTCGCCATATATTGGTCCGAAATATGTAGCCCGCATCCTCAGATCATTGGGTCGAGAAAATATTCGTTTTCATGGCACCAACCAATTATTCTTTGTACAGTTAGTTTCCATTGTGCCATCATGACTACTACCCAGCTGCTGCTACCATGGTAGTTAGCTACGGTTGAGTAATTTCCAAAACCCTCATAATATTATCCATCCGTCCTTTTGTATGTCTCCTATATTCTCTCTCCCGCTCCCTCGAAAATTCCTTCTTCGTCACAATTGAATTGCGAACGAACCCCACGGGCATGTTATGTGTGTGTTTGAGAACCTAAACATAAATCCATCAAAAAATGAATTCAATTAGGAACGTACCCGCTTCTTCCTTTAAAATTTTCTTATCCGACAACGTGTTAAACGGTTCAGTAGACTGTATTATGGAATGTAGGGTCTACTTTCCTCGACTCCTCCTTTGCAATTCATTTGTAACTGTAAATTGCTACAAGGCCGAGAGTGAGAGGAAGAGAGAGATGGAGAGGGATGGGAGAGAGATGGATGGAGAAGGAGGGAGAGAGAGGGAGAAGGAGAGGGAGAGAGTCATTCAAGGGAGAAATTCAGATAAAAGTTATACCCGCACGCAATTATGCGGTTAGATGGAGCGTAACGTCCGCGTTTACCCCTTAGACCCTCGTTTAGTGCCCAGATCACAGTCTAGTATGTAGAATTATTGCATTATCTGAGTCGGGATATGTGGAGAGAAGAAGGAGGGACTAGGAGAGAGTCTTATGAAGGGTCCATTGATAAAAAAGAGTCGTTGTTAGGAATAGGATATTATTAGTTTATGTGATCTCTTGCCGTATCATCTGACACCTATATAAAAATAGACGATATTCGTAATATCTTGCCAGTTCTCTCACCAGATGCATTCCTCACTCCAGTCTTCTTAAGAAGCTGACTACTGTGTGGTCTTCTTAATCGTGCTTATTGTGAGTGAAGTCGAAGGAGACAAAGTAAATTAGAGACAAGAATATGAGCTAGCTGGTATATAATTCTGAATAATAGAATCCTAACACTGTTAGGATTCTATTATTCAGAATTATATACCAGCTAGCTGTTAGGCTAACAGGTGCGTTTCATGTGTCGGTGTGACGGCACAAAACAACTCCTATCAGACCCTGCTGTCTTTTACTGGAGTAATATGCCCTTTTTTATTTTAGCATTTTCTGAGAGTTCGTCTTTTCTCAGTATTCTACTGTTCTCCTTCTCTCTCTGACACTCGCTCGCTCGTGTGTCATATGTGTCTGGAGAGAGTACCTGCGACTCGAGCGAGAGAGAGAAAAGAAAGAGAGAGAAAAGAGAATTTAGAGAGGGCTGAGGGAGAGATAGAGAAGAGAGATGGGTATAATACCTGGCATATATTACAACGTCTCGTTTCTATGTGCCGAATTTGTGAGCTGCGCCCTGACATGTGTGCATTACTATAATCTTCTCCACCCTCTTTCGCGATTAGATTGTCTGTTTTCAGACTTCTTCTATTCTTTTAATCTAACCTCCGAGCTGCACTATCTTTGTTAGCCTTATTCTTCAAAATATAACTTGAATTATTCAGTTGCCAGGATTTAATTTCTACGTTTTTACCTACTACATACCTATTATGTACCTATAACTTTCTAATTTTCTACTTCCACTTTTAGCAAGTATAGAACTTGATGAGCAATGCTTGGAGGATCCCTGATCCTGATAATGTTGGCGGTGGTAGTGGAGGGAAACCTCTATGAGCCCATTTGTAACCCCACCTTTGGGTTCTGTACCCAGTTCTATAACCAAACCAAAATTCCTAACATGTTCGGACACACTAACTACACATTTGTTCACGGTTAGTGCTAGAATATGTGCTGTATATTGGTTACAAAATGTGTCGTTATAGTTTTTATTTCTCAGTTATGATTTGACTCAAAGAACAAAAGTTTGAGACGGAGTTTAATGCTGGTTATATGATTTCTTATACAAATTACTCATATTTTCAGAGACCCAGGAGAGTTACAAAGACCTAGCAGAGAGTGAATGTCCTGCCAACGGTGTGGAATGACCTTCCCTTCCAGATAAGATCAATTCCAAATGTGGACACCTTCAAATCTCGGTTCCCGACACATCTGTTCACTGTAGCATTCGGCGAGGTTCCCACGGTTCTAGTATAGTAATTTGGCCGTGGGCAATTGGTGTCATCCCTTTTATTTCATTTCGGCTTTCATTACCTGGTATCTAATCCTCTTTTTCAGCTGGTGTGAGTATAGCGTGTATTAAATTTATATCGGCAGTTTTTATGAGACCTGTTTTTTCTCAGTTACCATTAAAGAGTCACCTGTAATAGTCTACTTTAAACATTTATACCCAGTTTTGTGCGTGTGAAGCATTATATTTTCCTAGGATATACCGCTCTGATGATTCGGCAGTTCAGTGTCAATTATATTGCTCTGATACTGTTGAATATGGGCGGTATATAAGCTCCAGTTATTATTATTATTATTATTATATTATCCATCCGTCCTTTTGTATGTCTCCTATATTCTCTTTCCCGCTCCCTCGAAAATTCCTTCTTCGTCACAATTGAATTGCGAACGACCCCACGGGCATGTTATGTGTGTGTTTGAGAACCTAAACATAAATCCATCAAAAAATGAATTCAATTAGGAACGTACCCGCTTCTTCCTTTAAAATTTTCTTATCCGACAACGTGTTAAACGGTTCAGTAGACTGTATTATGGAATGTAGGGTCTACTTTCCTCGACTCCTCCTTTGCAATTCATTTGTAACTGTAAATTGCTACAAGGCCGAGAGTGAGAGGAAGAGAGAGATGGAGAGGGATGGGAGAGAGATGGATGGAGAAGGAGGGAGAGAGAGGGAGAGAGTCATTCAAGGGAGAAATTCAGATAAAAGTTATACCCGCACGCAATTATGCGGTTAGATGGAGCGTAACGTCCGCGTTTACCCCTTAGACCCTCGTTTAGTGCCCAGATCACAGTCTAGTATGTAGAATTATTGCATTATCTGAGTCGGGATATGTGGATTGTGGAGAGAAGAAGGAGGGACTAGGAGAGAGTCTTATGAAGGGTCCATTGATAAAAAAGAGTCGTTGTTAGGATATTATTAGTTTATGTGATCTATCTTGCCGTATCATCTGACACCTATAAAAACAGACCATCTATTCGTAGTTTCTTGCCAGTTCTTTCTCTTACCTGATGCATTCTGCACTCCAGCTTCTTAAGAAGCTGACTACTGTGTGGTCTTCCTAAGCGTGCTTACTGTGAGTGAAGTCGAAGGAGACAAAGGAAAGAGACAAGAATATGAGCTAGCTGGTATATAATTCTGAATAATAGAATCCTAACAGGTGCGTTTCATGTGTCGGTGTGACGGCACAAAACAACTCCTATCAGACCCTGCTGTCTTTTACTGGAGTAATATGCCCTTTTTTATTTTAGCATTTTCTGAGAGTTCGTCTTTTCTCAGTATTCTACTGTTCTCCTTCTCTCTCTGACACTCGCTCGCTCGTGTGTCATATGTGTCTGGAGAGAGTACCTGCGACTCGCGAGAGAAAGAGAGTCAGAGAAGAGAAAAATAGAAAAGAGAGAAAGATAGAGAAGAGAGATGGGTATAATACCTGGCATATATTACAACGTCTCGTTTCTATGTGCCGAATTTGTGAGCGGCGCCCTGACATGTGTGCATTACTATAATCTTCTCCACCCTCTCTCGCGATTAGATTGTCTGTTTTCAGACTTCTTCTATTCCTTAATCTAACCTCCGAGCTGCACTATCTTTGTTAGCCTTATTCTTCAAAATATAACTTGAATTATTCAGTTGCCAGGATTTAGTTTCTACGTTTTTACCTACTACCTATTACCTATAAATTTCTGATTTTCTACTTGCACTTTTAGCAAGTATAGAACTTGATGAGCAATGCTTGGAGGATCCCTGATCCTGATAATGTTGGCGGTGGTAGTGGAGGGAAACCTCTATGAGCCCATTTGTAACCCCACCTTTGGGTTCTGTACCCAGTTCTACAACCAAACCAAGATACCTAACATGTTCGGACACACTAACTACACATTTGTTCACGGTTAGTACGCTAGAATAAATATGTGCTGGTTAAAAAATGTGTCGTTATGTTTTTTGTTTCTCAGTTATTTGACTCAAAGAATATAACAACAAAGTTTGAAATGGAGTTTGATGTAGCTGGTTATATGAATAAGATTTCTTATAAACACCTCTTATTTTCAGAGACCCAGGAGAGTTACAAAGACCTAGCAGAGAGTGAATGTCACCCGAACATAGCACTTCTCATCTGCTCCACTCTCCACCCAGCTTGTACCCCGGGTTTCGAGATCACCCTACCCTGCCACCACATGTGCCGGCAAGTGAGGAACTCCTGTGAGCCCTTCCTCTCCAAAGTTGGACTAAAATGGCCCTGGTATTTCAGCTGCAAGAACTTCCCCCGGAGAAAGCGAGGTCGGTTTTGCGTGGACGAGAATTTCAGTGTAACAGATCTAGAGAAAATCCGGCCACCTGATCCACCGCCCGATGACAAGACATCTGAAACAGAAGTTGAAACTGTCGATGATGATACCTTATCCGAAGTTGAGGAGAAGGAGGAGAGTGTAAAGATCGTCTACACAGAGAGAAATGAGATCGATAACTTTGGGTTGGAGCTCATGACCACAGCGCCCCATGATCGACGGGAATTCCGCACCTACGAGGATTGTCCCGAACCCATCTTATTCCAGCCTCAGGAGCGGAATCTTAGTAGGATAGTACTGATGGTAGGGAGTGGTGTTGCTATCTCTCTATCCGTAATGTCCCTAGCGCTGGCGAGCGCTCAAGGAAAACTGGAGAAACCTGAACACATCATATCCATCCTGAACACCTGTTTCCTAATCCAGACAGTCGGGTATTTCATCTCGGCCATTCTGCCCCAATCTGCCTTTGAATGCTCTGTCGCAGAGACTCTTGGAGATCCCCGGTATCTCCGAATCAACACGCCCTCCTCCCTCTGCCTACTGACATTCTCCCTAACATACGTTACTAACTTGGCAGCTAACCTATGGTGGGTCACTATGAACCTCCTTTGGTTTCTAATGCTGGGCATGGCCTGGAGAAGGGAGAGCCTGTTTAATGTGTCCCGGTATCTTCACATTGTTATTGGGGCCCTGTCCCTTGGACTCACCCTCACTGTGATACTAGTGGGAGCAGTTCAGGGAGATGATTTATCAGGGGCTTGCGTGGCGGGTGGTGTCAACTCTGATTACCTTGCTACATACGAACTAACACCCTCCTGTGTGCTGTTGGCTGTTGGCACGGTAGTACTATTGTGTGGTACCTGGACATTGGTTAAAGTTTCAAAGATTGATGGTGTGAAACAGGAGCTACCAGTGAAAAGACTCAGAGACACCGCCATATTTTCCTACATGTATGTGGTCGTATCGTCAGTTAAAATACTGGTGCAGTTTTATGAACTAGCGTATCGGGACGAATGGTATGCGAATTGTGATCCGTCTGGTAGTGAAGAGATAATGTCTGTTGACAACTCTACAACAACGTGTGGTCCAGACAGCAGACTGTTTCTTCTAAAATACTCTTGCAATCTGTTATTACCGGTGTTAGTGGCTGGGTATGTGTTGTTGAGAGTGGTGGGTGTTAGGTTTGGACCCCTAGCAAAAACGTTTATACCATTACCACTTAGAAGGTCCCCGAGCGAAACAAAAGTTTAGAGTTTTTGTGAACTTGGAGTTTTTTTTTTTTTGGTCTGAGGAGAATCTTCGAAGAGTTTATGCTATCTTATTACGTTGTTCATTTTTATTAATTTCCATAACTTTTTATCGAAGCCAACAGACTTGTTTGTCATTTGATTGACTTCCAATTAAAAAACACTGGGATAAGAAAAGGCTAAATAAGTTACTTTTTGATACAATTTCATCTCACGTCTTTGGACTCGACAAATGAAGCTAGCATTCCATTTCCACGAGCTAATCAGTAATCATTAAAGTAAGAGTGGCGCGCCGTGTTTTCTCACAAAACTCAGTGGATGAACGGGGAGTACCATCAGGACCACTGGAAAGGTATTGAAAATTTCCAATTCTGTCGCGTTCATTAGTTATGACGTAATATTAGGTCATCCAGTATTGATTGTCGTTTGGCTTTTATGGAAAAATGATTTGAGATAGAGCAAAATGGACTTCACCACGGTTTTTCTCGTGCAATTTTAGATCGGAATATGATGCCTGATATTGGCATATGGCTGTTCTCGGTTCCCGCCAGGCTATTTTCTCTAACCCACTCTCGTTGCCGCTGCAAATGAAAAATCACGATTTTCGAGTTTTAGCACTAAAGCTTCTGTACTTTTTGAAAATGGTACCTGAGCGATGTTTTGTTGCATCAAGCTTGTTCATTGGACAATTATCTGTCGTTTAAGATGTAATAAAATATCCTATCTTTATTTTGTCACTAAAAAATGGGCCGTCAAAAATTGTTGGTCAAAATTAGAAACTTTCACTTCCGGGTCTCCTCAGGATTGGCTTGATACCAAAACCTCTGCAGTAAAAGTTAGTTCTAGGTCAATTCTAAGACTTGGTGAAGCCAATTATGTAATTGGTTCACTTTGAAAGTGATAATTATGGACGTTTTCGAACGTACCCGTAAAACAGACCCAATTTTTGCACTTTTTCGCTTTTTGATGCTACATTTACTGTTCTAGAGGTTACAAGTCAACCTGTAGAGACCCAAATCGCAAACATATCTCATCTTTAGACAATTGTTTATCGATTGAGCAGTACGGGAGCTGAAGAAACTGTACCAGTTTTCTTCCAGCAGCGTTTAAAAAAGTTTGCTAACCCCGTGCAGCAGCAACAAGAGTAGCGTAAAGAAAATAGCCTGGCGGGAACCGAGAACAGCCATATGCCAATATCAGGCATCATATTCCGATCTAAAATTGCACGAGAAAAACCGTGGTGAAGTCCATTCTGCTCTATCTCAAATCATTTTTCCATAAAAGCCAAACGACAATCAATACTGGATGACCTAATATTACTAGCTGCCACATAGCATTTTGACGTCACTCGAGAGGGAGGATAGTAAAAGATTCGTTGCAATAGAGCTCGATCTGGAGATGAAAAATCTGGATAGTACGAATTAATTTAGTGAGTCACGGATATAATATGCTCAATTCTAACTATTCGTGGAGCACACAGCTGAGATCACAATATTGATACTACCCCCCTCTATCTAGCTATATTATCACAATACTATGATCTTACTATTACAGTCGGACCCCGGGGGGAAAGGATTTTGCCCGGTAAATCGGGGTGCCCGGTATATCGGGGTTAAATACCGTTAATTTCCTAAATCGGGGGAAATTTTTCCTCCCGGTAAACCGGGGTTCCGGTAAATCGGGGCCCGGTAAATCGGGGTCCGACTGTATATGGAATAGTCTATTTGACATGTTTCTTCTGTTACTGTGTTCAGGTATATACAAAACAACTGAATCGCGGGGCAGTTTAAACACTTTGAAAAGGAATGCTCCATCTAATAATAAAGACCCTCTCAAACATATATTCAATATATTCAATGTCCCTGTCAAAATATTATGCGGGTAATCTTTCAAGGTGACGCTTGTAATCACGAGATTACGTTCAAATTACAGATTTGCCCCTGGCTCTGAGCGCCAGGAACACGGCTTCTACAGCCATGGAGGGGGAAAATATGTGAAAATAGGAAAAGAAAAGGGGTTTATGCGATAAGGACCCATCTGTATATACCACAGCTCAGTGATTGTCTTGAAAATCATCTTTCAACAGCCTGTGTGATTCTCCTGCTATATGAGAGCTAGATGAATATGTAATTTATGAGTCAATATATATGCAGATCGAAATGTTAGCAAGAACGCGGAAGCTGGTGAGTTGATAACTTTCAGGCCCGAATCTAATGATTTGGAAACAGCTTGAGGGTTGCTCTATCGAAAAAAAAGCGGTGTGAGCTACACAATTCTTGCTAGGCCGTACCTTGTTTGTGACAACAGGACTCAGACTGTTAAGAGACATGCACCGTTTATCATTTAACAACCTCTTCTCCTCATTCCTTCGTCCCTGGAGTAGAAGAGCGTGTTACTTCAATGGAAGATATAGAGTGAGAGAGAGAGAGAGAGAGAGAGGGAGAGAGAGAGAGGGAGAGAGAGAGAGAGAGAGAGAGAGAGAGAGGAGGGGAAAGCTATCAGTGATCATTTGTCTAAACATTAACAAAGAATGTCTGAGTGGTATTGGAATGTTTTAGGGCGTGAAACCGCAGCAGCCAGTTGGTGGATCACATCAAGATATATCGGGGGAAAGTGATATATTTCATTTGTCACCTGTTGCATTCCCTGGCTATTTTACCCGTCTAGATTCTACCATCGCCCCCAGCTGGGATCCAGCCTAAAGTAATTCTGAAGGTGGTATTAATGGTGTGTCTGTTCAACAACTTACTGGGAGAGATGTGCCAAGCCGTTTCCTAGGATGCCGTACTAGCTCCGTTAAACCGTCAACCTCCTCCTCACCCTCGTCACTACACTCCTCAAGCAGTCCTACAGATCATGGGTTGGATGATGGGTTTAGAGGGTGGATTAGATGTGGGTTAGGGAAGGAACAGGTGGGCTAGAGACGGAATGAGTGGGTTGGGATGGTTTCTAACCCTACTCTAAATGACCCCTAAAGGGGTCATTTACTGATTTAGAAGCTGATCGGGGCGGGTAAGTTCTGAACAGGTTTATATTACCTTTGCATTCGGTATGACGAATAGTCTTCATCTGGTCAAACAGTGATGTCCGAGAGGATCCTTTGAGGAGGCTTCCCTTGTTTTTCAAGGAGAAAGAAAGTGACCGACCAGCGGATTTCTTCTTCGCATCCAGGTCCTCCACTGCCAACTGCTCCTGAGAAATATGCGCCATGGAACTTAGCCGGGATCCAATAAAGATGATTGCCATTGCAATCTTTGATTTCCTTGTCATCCCCTCATCCTCCCAGGTCCGCCTCACTTTCGTCTCAACGATCTTTATCTCTCTATTGGTGATTGTCTGGGAGTTGCTCCTCATCAATCTACCCATAACTGGCTCCTCGTCATCGAGAATCAGAGAGGGCTGCTTGGCCAGCTCCTCAAACCTCTCTATCATCTCTGTTTTGGCGGTGTTCCGGGACTTTAAATACTCTACAAACTCCTCCGATATCTCTGCGGAAAGGTCACCGGAGCTACGGCACCTCCTTTTGGGGAGTGAAGCATCGCTCTCTAACTTGCTTACAGTAGGCGGTGTTATGACAGACATCCTGCCCCTTCTGGCCACCCCTCGGGCACCAATCTGGGGCAGCACCCCTACACCCTCCTCCCCTTCTTCTTCCCCTTCGTCACCTGTCGTATCAGAGGGGCACGAATCAGAGGGACACGAATCAGATGAAGAACTATGTCTGTCTGATAGTTGGGGAGTGCAGGAGTCCTCTATCTCACTTTCCTCGGAAATGTCTTCTATACTGGTTGAGATGGAGCCCCTGTATACAATTGGACCCCCGTACACAACATCAGCATCTTCATCAGCATCATCTGATTCATCATGATCATCATTCACGGGAATATCATCATTTTCAAGATCATCCCTATCCAACTGCTATTCATCATGATCATCATTCACGGGAATATCATCATTTTCAAGATCATCCAACTGTTCATTAGGGACGACACACTGTTCATTTTCTTCTGAACTCATTCCGGATATTTCAGATGGTTCAGGACTGCTGTTTTCTCTAAATTCAGGGCTGCTAAAAACCGTTGCTGCCTCACCCTGTTGCACTTCTTCACCTAAGTTTAAGTTCGAAACTGAGAGAGATTTGTGGAGGGAATTCCTCTGAATAGGGGGACTTCGGAATGTTTTGGAAATCTCAAGGATCTGCGAAATCAGGATATCAGGGTTTGAACCGTTGTTGGGGGTGTTTTCCGAACTGACACGGAACACCTTGGGTTTCTCACGGCGAAGGGAAATGGATCTTCGTAGCTGTCTGGCGATACTACCGGTACTTTCAACTTGGCTGGAAGGGAGAGAGATATAAGGGTTGGCAGGAGGATAAATGAAAAACAAAGAGCACACAGCAACAAAACAAAAAGGTATCGTGACTAGCTCCCGGCCTCTTGTTAGGTGCATTGACAGTTTTCCAATCATTCAAATTTCAATCATCACGCTGGACTCCCGATCTATTACTATCCAGAACAAGAGAAGACAACTTAATGAGATTTTAAGCGAGCCACACGTAATAGAGACAGAGGTAGTTGGGAGGAAGGGAATTAGAAAAATGCAGACCGATATAATAGTGAGGGGAATGAATGATTGGAGACAGAACTATGATAGTACATAGCTGAAAATGAATCAGCGTGGAGTCGGGGTAAAACTTTTCGAATCCTCGATTGGTGAGCCATACTAGTTTTGATTTACCCTTAGTTGAAACAGGCCCGAGAGAGACAAAGTAAGGCCGAGAACACGAGACATGGGTGTGAAGTGAGTGGTGCGGTGCACATCGGGGGAGCATTTTAAGGAGCTTCTCTCCCATGGAGCTGCTTAATGATGTTGGAGTAGCTGTAGTGGGAGAATTAGGGAGAGGAGAGAGAAAGAGAGAGAGAGAGAGAGAGAGAGAGAGAGAGAGAGAG
>AVPN01000108.1:55815-70548 GCA_000695325.1 Pleurobrachia bachei | reverse complement strand
AGAGGGGGGGGGGAGAGAGAGAATGTTACACACTCACTACTAATGACCGCTGCCATCGAAGCGGCCCTCTCTGATACCTACACAAGGAGACAGGTGGTGGCTTTGGCTTTGTCACAGCCCAACCGAAGAGCGAAAGGAAGAGATGAAGAAGGAGAGAGAGACTGTGAAATAGACTGTGAGAGTGATGATGAGAGAGAGAAATAGAGGAAAAGAGAGACAGAGATAAAGAGAGAAACTATGAGAGGGTAATATTACAGGAGTATGACTTTAGTAACTGTTCGTTAATCGGCCAGGTAAAGATCAAAGGACTGTGTACTTGAGAGTGTAAAGGGGTTGTGCTGTGTGCATAAAATTAGCTCATTATAAGACGGTATCGAAACATCAGAAAGAAAAAGATAGATGGTGAGATAGCTGTGTGAATTTTCACCCTTCCTAATAGTATGCCGTGAGAAACCCTGTGATACAGTATGGGCGTGGAAGGATCTAAGAGTGTATATAACAACAGCTTTAATACCATGATGGTATCATGAAGATGGCTCCATCAAGCCAGAGAGAGAGAGAGAGAGAGAGAGAGTGAGAGAGATAGAGAGAGAGAGAGTGAGATAGATAGAGAGAGAGAGAGAGAGAGAGAGATAGAGGGGGAGAAGAGTTTGGTGATGATGGGTATCAGGATTGCAGCAGGAGCTAAAGACTCAACTGGACAAACTCCAGGCAATAATCACGATAATACGGTTTGACAGCCAAACAGTTGATCTCAATGAGCAGCCAAAATAAACTAACAGACAAATTAACAGACAGATGAACAGATAAATCGATTGAAAGTGAACTTATATTACGTTACACAAAAATATTCTTTAATTCATTATAGTGGCAAACAAAGGGAGCTATACGCATGAAAAACGTACATGAGAGAGTGTAATGCGAGAGATAGTACAAGGAGACCGAAAGTCGAATCGACAGCAAATTGGATCCACGGCGAGGGGTATTATTGCCTCTCTCGACTCTCCAATGGAGAGTCTCCATCTCTCGAGGGGTGGACTATCGGGAGATAAATTAACAAAATGGATGCATAACTAGCGGACATGACGATGTATGAAATTACACACACACACACACACACACACCAGCGTGTAATGTAAACATACGGCAAAAGGGAACGGGATATGAAGCAGAGTCAGAGTAGAGAAAGACAGAGAGGGGAGCGACACTCACTCTCAGAGAGACGTGTAGGGAACAAAGACGAAGGGAGCAGATGGAATTTGGGGTGCATTGGGAAGAAGGAGTCAATGGAATGTGCTTCTATTGTTTGGACTCTTTATCCGTCCATAGAGTGAGAGAGAGAGGTGAAGATCGAATATTATTTGATCCCCCCTATCTCTGCCCACTCAAAATACCGCAGCAGTAGGAACACGAACACCCCGATAAGTTATTTCATTACCTACTCTACAACCTCAACACGATGTCTATTTGACATCGATTATAACCACAACTCAAAGATGAGTTGTGGAAGATTTGTTGTTGCGGTCGCATACAAATTAGGAGATTTGAGAAGGGACGCTGTATTTGCTACCTATTACCTACGGGCCATGCATCAGCAGAGAGATGTTTCAGACTACAAGACGCCTTGGTATTAGCTACAGCAGAATTATATAGGCAGCAGATCGTTTCAAAATTAGGTATAGCAATCTGTTTCGAGCTTGATTTGATTAAATAGAGACACATAGTGAAGGTGCGAAAAAGGAGGGGGGAGTAACCTAAACGTTTTATCAAGTTTGTAAACAACTGGTCTTCAGAGAGCCCAGTTGCACTCCTTTCGGCTGTCACTCGGGTTTTCTGCCAGGCTGGGGAACCGTCAGAAAATCCGAATGACAGGGCGAGATCTCATCGATCATGAAGTGCTAGGAAATGGTCATTTTCACACTAAATCGGTACCGCGCGCGACGTAATTAGGGCACGTGTCAATTATTGTGACAAGGTCCTGTCGGTTTGGGCCAACGGATCAAAATAAGTCATTTCACCTCTTTTTTTTCTCAACAATTCAAATAATGGAATTGTACTAAGTAAAAAAAGGGCTAATTAGCAATATGAAAAAGTACAACTTACCCAATGGCAAAATGGATTCTCCTTTTTCACCCCTTCTCATTCTTGTTCATGGCCTGATAAATGGTGATAAAGATTAGATTTATATTTTAGCAAGGCGGGTGTTAACGAAACATATATTCGTGAGATGCATGTTTTCTATATAAATTTCTCTAGCCGCTAAAGGGTTCGTTTCAGTATTCTACTTTTTTCTAAACTCTCTGATCTTTTCTTTTTGTTTTCTACTCTTTGTTATTTCATCTTCCGCATAATCGTTTTCTCTCGTTACTCCCTCTGTTTTCTTCTCTCTTCACTTGCCTCTCTATCTCTTTTTGGCCATATGTGAATATGCAAGGGTTCAGGGCAAAGAGATAGACTAGGCTAACACGGATACAGGAAGAATGATTTGTTTAGCTAAGGGGAATATATTAATAATAATTCCCAGGAATAGAAATGATCTGAGATACGGAGTTATGTTAGTCGGATTAAAAACAAAGATGCGGTCAGAATTAAGTCACTAACAAAGAATATAAAACTGCCGAGTTCTTGTGTTGACTAACTACAACAAACTAACTCTACTCCTAACTCGACTTTAGATTGCAGGACGTGAAGAAAGCAGACAGTTCAAAATCACACAGTGGTAGAAGAGAGAAGTGAAGTGGGGTGTTGAAATATAGGTTCTTGAAACCAAACTAAAAGTAGAATCAATTAGTGAACTGCAATTTCAATCTAATCACTAGCTTCAATCATATCACGTTCTCATCATGACTTATATCTCTCTTCCTCCCTCACGCAAATTGATAACTTCTCTTATCTCTCGCACTCACGTGACTATAACTTGCCTCTTGAAGAAAAAATTGACACACATCCCACTAAATACAAAATAGGGGGAACTAAGACTCTTAGTTCCCCCTATTTTGTAAGAGAGCAAGAGATAGATGATATTGAAAGAAAAACATGTCGAAGAGATGTCAAAACTCAAATATTGAGCCATGGATCAATAAATGCTAAGAAGGGGTTAGAGAAGGGCGAAAGGAATGAAATAACACACTTGGCGACTGATAAGTGAAACATGAAATGAAACTTTGGTCGAGTAATTAAATTGGAAGGGGGCTACAAACATAACGCAATGATTTATCACTAGAAAGAGTGCTGAGTGGGAGAGAGAGAGAGGGTAAGAGATGAAGAGAGAGGGAGAAGAAGGGAGAGAGTGAGGGAGACAGAAAGAGGATGGGAGAGAGAAAGAAAGAGTTACACTGTTAGAATTAGTGCCTCATGATATGCTCGCCTAACTTCCCTTGATATATTATATATGTGAAACAAACTCAATTGTAACGTTCATATAAACATCCGATTTAAGTGTCAACAATGAAGCTGTATGATAGTTGACAGTAACAATCAGAAAGAGAGGTATCTAGCCCATTAGATATAGTTCTTCTGTACGAGGGGAAATAAGAGAGACATAGAGGCACTCGAATAAAATGTCATCAACCAGGCAACCCCTCACACCCAAGTTAGCTATCTTTTCTCTCTATCTTCCTCTCTCTCCCCATCTATCTCCCTATCTATCTCCCTCTCTCACTCTATCTGCATCTCTCTAAACTTATAACAGATTTCATTACAACTGCTAAACTTTCTAACAACATAGTGATTTGAGACAGTGCTCATAATAATATGTAATGCTATGTGGTTCACTAGTTCGTAGGACCTAACCCCTATGCCTTTTTACAAAAGGCATCCGGGTGAATGCCTTCGGCATTCACCGGGCGGGGAAAAAATTGACACACATCCCACTAAATACAAAATAGGGGGAACTAAGACTCTTAGTTCCCCCTATTTTGTAAGAGAGCAAGAGATAGATGATATTGAAAGAAAAACATGTCGAAGAGATGTCAAAACTCAAATATTGAGCCATGGATCAATAAATGCTAAGAAGGGGTTAGAGAAGGGCGAAAGGAATGAAATAACACACTTGGCGACTGATAAGTGAAACATGAAATGAAACTTTGGTCGAGTAATTAAATTGGAAGGGGGCTACAAACATAACGCAATGATTTATCACTAGAAAGAGTGCTGAGTGGGAGAGAGAGAGAGGGTAAGAGATGAAGAGAGAGGGAGAAGAAGGGAGAGAGTGAGGGAGACAGAAAGAGGATGGGAGAGAGAAAGAAAGAGTTACACTGTTAGAATTAGTGCCTCATGATATGCTCGCCTAACTTCCCTTGATATATATGTGAAACAAACTCAATTGTAACGTTCATATAAACATCCGATTTAAGTGTCAACAATGAAGCTGTATGATAGTTGACAGTAACAATCAGAAAGAGAGGTATCTAGCCCATTAGATATAGTTCTTCTGTACGAGGGGAAATAAGAGAGACATAGAGGCACTCGAATAAAATGTCATCAACCAGGCAACCCCTCACACCCAAGTTAGCTATCTTTTCTCTCTATCTTCCTCTCTCTCCCCATCTATCTCCCTATCTATCTCCCTCTCTCACTCTATCTGCATCTCTCTAAACTTATAACAGATTTCATTACAACTGCTAAACTTTCTAACAACATAGTGATTTGAGACAGTGCTCATAATAATATGTAATGCTATGTGGTTCACTAGTTCGTAGGACCTGGACACGACGAAGGGGAGGGGAACATTTCAGGGGCATTATTTGTTAACATAAACATTCAAATAATGTAGTGCCTTACTATAATTCTTGAGTCTCATGATGAATTAACAGTTCATGTGTTTCACAGTTTCAAACTTTTCAACACTACTTTAAACAAATTAGTTTGAGCTACTACTGATGATGGTGTAACACATCGAAAATTCTGGTTCGTCAACAAATAAATCCCAGCGAGTCTTAATTAGTCCAACAAACACATGAACTATAAACATTCAAGATGAAAAGAAGTAGTGTGTAAGGAACCCCCACCTCTTTCAAGTACCGACGTTCATGTCTCCAACAGATATGTTGTGCTCGACATTTTGATATGCAGCACATACATGCATGTTATAGAGAGGATGTTCAACAGGACGAGATTCAG
Source organism: Pleurobrachia bachei (assembly GCA_000695325.1). Taxonomy (NCBI): domain Eukaryota; kingdom Metazoa; phylum Ctenophora; class Tentaculata; order Cydippida; family Pleurobrachiidae; genus Pleurobrachia; species Pleurobrachia bachei. The sequence goes on along the minus strand of AVPN01000108.1, from coordinate 65,427 downwards.
GAAAGTGGGTTGTGTAAATGAAGTATATAACATACTATGTTGTGTAAATGAAATAAAACATACTATGTTGGCTAATGACCCGTCTATTTGTCAACATCTTGAGAACTTAAAACTATACCCTCCCACTTCAAAACAAAATATGATACAACCTTCACGTTTCTACTGCAACACATTCCACCAGGTGTATTTCTATTGCATCTCACTCTTTGGCCCTTTTGATAAGGAGATCATCAAGGAAATTAATGGGAGCCAAGCATAGACGTTGTACCATGCACATTGCACACAGTGCTGCACGATATAGACCATGTTTCACCACAGTCATGCAGCTGGTAACCGCATTATCATTTAAAACACATCTCTATTTCATACAGAGGAAACTCATTTTGGTTCCTATATTATGAGTGACATATATTGTATTATTTGGAGGAAGGGCAGTGGTCAAGGGGTCAGACAGTCAAACCTTCGATTGAGCAGTGCTTCATGCGTCAATGTGGTAGCTCCTTTATGCAGGGATTACAATCTCGCGTTGCTTTTCATCCACAGAACAATGTTAGAATCGTTTTCTTTTCCTCTGAAAAGGAAGGAAAAGTAATCACAACAAATACCTGCCCCATTTTATTTGTATATTAGCGCCTCTATTATCATTCATGAAACATATCCAAGCACACATAATAAGCTGCAGCTTGTAAGGAACAGAGTCGTGAAGTAACGTGCATATTTATGCACTGTCATGAAAATTACGGCCCATTCAAGGACCAAACTTATATGAGCTTTGTCACGTAGTAAATCGAGAAATGTGGTAGTGGCTATAACAATCTTATTGTTAGAAGTTAGGAACTTCCATGGCATTAAAAACCACTGTGTACATAAACATGTGCATTATTCCTCGACTTTGTTATTCTATCAAAAAGCGAAAGTGTGTAGTTTTGGTGCTTATCTGACGCATATCCACACATGTGCTAAAATTTGATTAACTTATCACAAAAGTGTCGGGTTTTCGCTTAGATCACCCTTACCGGCCTTAACGCAACAGTCCTATAAAACGCCACCACACTTGTTGTTTGAGCTATAACTTTGTTTCTTTAACGTTTAACACATTACATGGCTACCACTCCCAAAGAAATTCAACAACGTTGCTGTACCATGGATGGCTTCCTCGGGACAATCAACAGGCTACAAGAGGTGTTCAGCACGGTGGGCAACACCCAGGGAATACTGGCTCTGCCCCAAATTGTAGTCATTGGATCTCAGAGCACTGGGAAGACATCTGTCCTTGAGAGCATCGTGCAGAAGGATTTCCTACCCAGGGGCGATGGAATTGTGACACGGCGACCTCTTGTCCTCCAGATAACACAGGATATGAAGGCCAAGGAACCGTTTGCAGTGTTCAACCACTGTGCCAACACGATATTCAGGGACTTCGAACAGGTGAAACAGGAGATAATTGCTGATACGGATAGGGAATGTGGCACGGACAAGGGCATCAACCCAAAACCAATCATTCTCAAGATCAACACTCCCGACCTTCCCTCTCTTACAATAGTGGATCTGCCGGGGATCACCAAGAACCCAGTGGGGGATCAACCCGCCGATATTGAGACACAAATTCTGAACCTCCTGGGGGAGTATGTGAGGAACCCGAATTCCATTATCCTAGCGGTGAGTCCGGGAAATGATGACCTGGCGAATTCAGAGTCCCTCAAGCTGGCTCGGGAAGTGGATCCAGAAATGAAGCGGACACTTGCCGTCATCAGTAAAGTGGACCTGATGGAGAAGACAAAGGAGAAACGAGAGGTCCTAGAGGGGAAGAGGATTAATGTGAAACTGGGAATAGTCGGGGTTATCAATCGATCCCAGGCACAGCTCGAGGACGGAATGACCATTGAAGAATCTCTAAACAGGGAGGAGGAATACTTCCGGATGAACTACCAGTACCTAGCACCGATCATGGGCACCCGATTCCTGACCCAGCGTCTCTGTAAGATTCTCATGGAGCACGTCAAGGATTGCCTGCCAGAGCTCATGGATCGTATAACGGAGCAGAAGGTGTTACAACAGGAAGCCCTGGATGAACTTGGACCGGACGTTGATGACAAAGTGGGGACACTTCTTGAACTGCTCTTCCAGTTTGCTACCCACTTCAGTGAGAACATCGAGGGCAAGAGAAAGATACAGCTCACTTCGGGAAAGGCGACATCCGGTGGACATCACTTGAGAAACGCGTTCAGCAAGGCCATTTTTGAAGAGCTGGACAAGATCCATCTGCCAGATACCATCGAAGATGATATAAGGGAGGAGATTCTGAGTTCCATGGGAGCCAAGAGGGCCCTCTTCACCCCGAACATAGTCTTTGACAACATGGTGAAAATCCAGCTCAAGAGGTTCGAGCTGCCCGTCCGGAACTCGATAAAGAAGTGTGCGGAGGTAGTGACAGATATTACAACCAGCATTGGAAAGCAAATCTTTAAACGGTTCCCCAATCTCCTTCGTGAGTCACACCATGTATCCCTTTGCTTACTTTTGGAAAAGGTGAAAGTCGTGGATGACTTTATTGAGAGTTACCTGAAGTGCGAGCAAACCTACATCAACAGCAACCACAGGTTGTTTGTGGCGAGCCGACCTGAGATTGAGAGGAACCACACCGATGAGGCAGATGTCGGGGAGATGGAGGACATGCATGTCGCCAAAATAAAGGCTTTTGTTGAGGAGTACGTGAATATCATCCGGAGGCAGTTAATGGATGTCGTGCCCAAAGCAGTCATGTGTTTCCTGGTGAATGAATTCAATGAAAATCTCCACAAGGCTCACATGAAGGCCCTTCTGGTGACGGACAAAGCGGAAACTTTGATGACCGAAGATGCATTTCACGCTGAGAGGAGGGAAAAGGTTCTCAAGATGGTCAAGGCTTTGGAGCGGGCCGACGAAATTACATCTCTTGTTGAATGAATGGACAATAATGACACTTACTATTATACTGTTTTGAATACTGTTTTGAATGCTTTCTTTCTGTTATTTCTTTATTAAAATTTGATTGAAAAGGGTTGTTATGAGTGTCAATATATACAAATGAAGGCACAGGGGTCTACAGACACGGTCATCATCAGGAAGTATAGTTTGGTGGTTCAAGTAGCGTTATTACCAGACTGCCGGACAGTACTCCATGGGAGCCAAGAGGGCCCTCTTCACCCCGAACATAGTCTTTGACAACATGGTGAAAATCCAGCTCAAGAGGTTCGAGCTGCCCGTCCGGAACTCGATAAAGAAGTGTGCGGAGGTAGTGACAGATATTACAACCAGCATTGGAAAGCAAATCTTTAAACGGTTCCCCAATCTCCTTCGTGAGTCACACCATGTATCCCTTTGCTTACTTTTGGAAAAGGTGAAAGTCGTGGATGACTTTATTGAGAGTTACCTGAAGTGCGAGCAAACCTACATCAACAGCAACCACAGGTTGTTTGTGGCGAGCCGACCTGAGATTGAGAGGAACCACACCGATGAGGCAGATGTCGGGGAGATGGAGGACATGCATGTCGCCAAAATAAAGGCTTTTGTTGAGGAGTACGTGAATATCATCCGGAGGCAGTTAATGGATGTCGTGCCCAAAGCAGTCATGTGTTTCCTGGTGAATGAATTCAATGAAAATCTCCACAAGGCTCACATGAAGGCCCTTCTGGTGACGGACAAAGCGGAAACTTTGATGACCGAAGATGCATTTCACGCTGAGAGGAGGGAAAAGGTTCTCAAGATGGTCAAGGCTTTGGAGCGGGCCGACGAAATTACATCTCTTATTGAATGAATGGACAATAATGACACTTACTATTATACTGTTTTGAATACTGTTTTGAATGCTTTCTTTCTGTTATTTCTTTGTTTATATTAAAATTTGATTGAAAATGGCTGTCATGAGTGTCAATTATATACAAATGAACGCACAGGGGTCTACAGGCAGGGTCATCATCAGGAAGTCAGGGGTATAGTTTGGTGGTTCAAGTAGCGTTATTACCAGACTGCCGGACAGTACAATTATTAACTAAGAGCTAGTACAGAGGTAATTACATGTGTCTTTGAACTGTCAACTCATCCATCTCTCTCTCTCACTCTCTCTCTCTTTCTCTCTCACTCTCACTCTCTCACTGTCTCACTCTCACACTCTCTTTCTCTCTCTCTCTCACACTCTCTCTCTTTCCTGATGAGTGGCATTATAAGTTTGCTACGAAGACCAAGATTATGCTACTAGTAGTTGATTGTACTCAATACCACGTAAGATAGCTGCTGTATCGGTGGTCGGAGCTTCATATCAGTGGAAGCGGGTTGGTTTATCTAATGCCCCCTTTGCTTGATCGAGGAACGCCCTTTGATTGTCATGCTAGTCGGTAAGATGACCGATATATGTTTGTATACGAATTGGTGCACGCACTATGATGATGCTAGTGTAGAAATTGCTAAGTAGTTGTTTGGCATCGGAGGGATAACCAACAAGGGGGAGCCTTGTAGGGATATCCGTTTCATCCTAGTTACTGGTAAAATCATTGAATTCTAACCACAATGTGGTTACGAATTACGTTAGTGACATCACTCAATGGCCAAAATGCTCCTGTTTTCTGGTTTAGTTCACAACTATTGTCTGACTTCCTCCTTCTTGTATACTGTATAGTAAGTGGAGAGCCTAATTATTTACAAACTTGTTTACAGAGAGGCCTCATTAGTGTGTTAAAGAGAGAGCGAGATACAGATTAATGAGTGTGAGAGAGAGAGAGAGAGAGAGAGAGAGAGAGAGAAATAGAGGGAGAGAGAAATAGAGGGAGAGAGAAAGATAGAGTGAGAGAGATGATAGATAGAACATGCAGTTTGGGGTACTTACTGGTTGTTTAGTTACCTCTTACTGTATCTTGAAAGATTTATTCTCAGTGATCTATCTAAATGTGGACAGCGAGGGGGATAAGGCTTGAGAAAAGTATAGAAAAGATTGCGATAGAAAAGGAGAGCAAGGCAGGGTGATTCTTCTTCATCTGGTTGTATTTCTATTTTTGTTTTTGTGTGCAACTATATAAAGTGCTCTAGAGCTTCTCTTGGTGTATCATGGAGACTCGAGTTTTTGTGATCACACAAATTAATTACATACTCCGATTGTAGCTACAATATGATACCTGCAGCAGACCAACCGGAACAGAGGGTGTTAGGCCTTATCTTAACCGGACTTTCAGGTTTATGTTTCGCCTTCGCATCACTCTTCGTGAAGTTAACTGGGGAGGAGGTCCCCGTGGCCCTGATCATTCTCCCGCGGTCTCTGCTGCAGTTAGTGACGGGTGTGACACTGAATATCATGTGTTGGAAGCAGTCAATACTTAGTCCCACTAGCACAAGAACCCCTCACGCTACCTGTCTACTGGTAGTATTTGGAGTGCTAAGCTTCCTTACCATCTACGGAATATACAACTCCTTCCAAAGTATCCCCCTAGGAGAAGCGACTATCATCCTCTCATCTTGCCCACTTTTCGTGGCATTTTTCGAGAGGGTATGGTTGCGGAACCGTATTCCCGTGCCAACGCTTATAGCAGGTTTGTTAATCATTCCAGAATTTTATAATCTACAATTAAGTGAGACTATAATCTTACGACCTTTTTATATCTAGGATTGTTGTGTATAGTAGGAGTTTTGCTGCTAACGCACGGTCGGTCTGAACCTCAAGAAACAGGGAAACTCTCAGGATACATCCTTATTACCATAGCAACCGCAATCCAAGCAGTTACCTTTGTTCTTGTTCGGTAAGATAATGTCACATACCAACATGTCATTTATCCGTGAAGCTCCCTAAACTTCTTATCCCTTTTTGGTGTTAGCCAGCTGCAAGCTGTGTCTCTCCCCTTGATGTTGTAGCTACCATTATTTGACTGTGTGTCGTTTGTCATAATCTCACCTTTTAAAGACATGAGTCATGATCAACAAACCATGAGTCCTATGTGTGTTGCCCAATCTGGGGACACGGGAGTCACCCACAAGCTAACAATATAATTCCCGTTTTCAGGTTTATAGGAGTACACTTTGTCGTGCCAGTGGTATACCTTGGCCTAACAAACACTCTACTGGCTGGAATTGCATGTGTACCAGTACTCATAGTGAACCCATCTATATTCGCAGCCACTACGCTCTCTCAAGCATTCTGGTTGCTCCTAGTCAGCATTTTCGCTGTTGCTGGTAAGAAAGGTTTGAAGTTCTTTTGTGTTTTGTTCAAAGATCAAGGGCGGTCAATTAAAATGAAAATTGAAAACTTTTTTTCATGACGTGTTGTTTCTATAATACATGCCCAGACACACACTCTGTTTACAGGAAGTTTTTTACTGAACATTGGTCTACAACACGGTCAACCAACACTGGTGTCCCTGGTACGCAACGTGGATATAGTTGCAGCTTATATCTTTGATACACTCATCTTCGCCCACACCTTCTCACTCCTCTCAGTTGCAGGGGGTCTTCTTGTTGTCCTGGCAACAGTGGGAAGCGGAGTGGTCGACATGGCAAGGGATCAACAGCAGCTTGGAGAGTATGATAAACTAGATGTGGAACAAAGGGCCCTAGTCCACAATAGCAGTGAAACTGACGAACAGAAATAGCTCATGTTTTCAATTCATGTATATGTGTGAAAAATGAGGCGCTTATTAGTTGCTTTTGATAGTCAAACGTTTTCTTCGCAAGGTTGTTTGTTGTTACAACATGTTTTACCATTTTTTCTCCTTTAATGTTTGTTTAAAATAAATGAAGGTAGTTGACTAAAAATAAGCAATCATGGTCAACGCATTGATGAGATTCCCGTAAATTATTTTGTTGGTTATAGGGAAGAGAGTGGAGGACCGAAAATTGGTATAGATGGTATAGTCGTTAGCGGTAACTTGATCACATAGTTTACACGTTTTTACCTTTTTCCTCATCTTCCCATGGCATCAGGAAACTTCCTCTCTAACTTATCCTAGAGAAAGGATAAGGAGGAGTATTCGTCTCAATTATTTAAGAAGGGAGAGAAAGGAAGTTATTCGAGTAGTGCATGCAGTAGTAGGGCACCGACTAATTGGAGAAAGAAATCACGCCATGGCAGATTTTAAGGGATTGAGACAAATTTGCAACATCCACTTTATTACTTCCCCCGTCTTTCAAAGTTCTTTCTACTATGGGCGTGTATGCATTCCTCCATATAACGCGTTTAATATCGTTAAAAACATCATTCAAGGGGAGCTTGTGTACTCATTCGGAGTGAGAAATAGAGAAAGTGAGAGAGAGAGAGAGAGAGAGAGAGAGAGAGAGAGAGATAGTGTGAGAGATAGAGTGAGAGAGATACCTCTGTTCATGAGGCTGCTACCTTTCAACTCTTTAAGCCAGCCATTTAATAGCGGAGCCACTGCGTATAATACAAATCAACCAAAACTCTTGATTCTATTGAATTTTGAAATATTTCTTTTGCAGCATTATAATATCATCCACAGTTGATGTCCAAACATTAAAAATAAGTGTTATTCAAAGTGTTCTCTATCTTCACTTGTAACCATGGAAACAATAACATCTCTCTCTTTCTCTCTCTCTCGCTCTCTCTTTCAATTCTCTCCAACTCACTCTCTCGTTGTCATGCAATCCCTTCCCCAGCTATGTGGTTTCATATTGTTGTGTAACCTGGTCTGATAATATCAGCTGGAATGTACTTGACTCCATATTATATCACTCTGTTATCATTCAGTAACTGAATTGCCCAAACACAGGATGTTAATTTTGCACTTTTTTCTTCTTAATTTGCTGTTGTTGTACATTTTTCGTTAGTGTTACTATACCGTACGCTTAAGTTTTCCCAACTTTTCGTCACAATCGATTTACTGTTCTAAAGCTGATAAATTGAAAACTGACAACCCGAAGACGTTATTTGTTGCTGTCTAGCTGCACCGACCTGATGATATTGTGATTTGTGGGGGCCTGGCGGCGCCAGATAGATTTGATGTAAGACTTGCTGTTTATTAGAGGGAGGATGAACGTATAAAGGATAGATACGGCGATGCCTGTACGGAGAATGAAATTGAATGAAAGAGTAGGGACACATATATGATAAACACACGTGAGATCCAAAGAGTAAACAGAATGAGAGAAAGATGAATAAAGTGAGAGAACTACTTGATCAACAAATTCAGAAAGCGTCCACTACTCACGTATATCTCTGTTGTTGTCTCCAAGAGCAAGCTGACAGAAAATGATCAAAAGAGATGAAAGAAACAGGGAGTTAGACAGTAATAGAGTGAAACAAGATAGTGAGAAAAAGAGTGAATGGAGAGAAAAAGAAAGAGGGGGAGAGGGAATGTCGAATGAGGGGAGAAAAAAGAGGGAGGGGAGAAAAAAGAGAGATGGAGTTTAGTTTCAACACCTGCACTATATTTTTCAGTCATTATTCTCCGTTGTTTTTTTTTCTAGCGATAACGAACAAAGGCTCCTGGCTTATGATTTCAAATTTCAGTAAACAAGCTTTTCTTTCTAATAAAGTTTGCTGGCAAGGTTTAGATTATATAATAACTATGATGCAGTTGTATAGTTGTGGGTAGTGTGGCTTGTTGCATTATTCCTTTCTCAGCCATCTACTCACAATTTAATTCTGACTCAAAGAGTATTATATATGGTAGTTAAATACTTTCCTCTGGAGGCGACCCTCTAGCTATCAGTGTCGTGATCATTATAGAGCAGCAACACATGTAACGTATTATGATGACACCCTTGCTCAAAGAAATCTAGAAAACCACAAATGTCTTTGAAATGATGGTAAATTGTTAAGTGAGTAAGTCGTAAGAGGGAGAAAGAGGGAGATAGGCAGAGGGAGTGAGGCAGAGAGAAAGAGAGTGAGAGATAGACTAAAGCGGAGTGCATGAAATTCTTTTTTGTAGTAGGTATTGGGTAATAATTTCTTTTCTCACCTGTTGCCTTGTATGTGATCTGATATACTCTGTACCTTATATGTACTAACCTTTCAGCCCACAGTTTTTCAAATGTCAAGATTAGATTGCAGGGTGCAGCTCGTCCGGAAAGGCCCTAACATAGTATTGAATTATAATCGGTGAAATTAAAATATCATGTTGATATTCCGTACACCCATACTTGTAAAATATTCAGCGACAGATGGCAGAGGCAGTGCAGCGTCATATTTAACACACTCTGATCCCATTCTTGGTGCATATCCTCCCTCCCTTTCTCCCTCTCTCAACTTTTATTTCTTACTCTCCAGTCTCACCTCTCTTTAGTCACGTCTGTATAGGATCAAATCTTTACGTTCCGCTCGGCAGGCTCGTATTTTCGCTATTCATATTCACTGTTTTGATAGTGTGTTGATTGATTAATGGAGGGCGAAAAGATCGGAGAATTTAGAATCATGGAGCGTATTATATCGAGGATCTAAAATATGTAAGATACTTATTATGTACAGTAACTGATTCGCTTTCCCGATAATGTATAGGGATCGTTATGTGCTAAACCATATAAGTGAATATTACGAAGATGTATTTTGACATGGAGAGAAATAGAGAAATAGAGAGAGAGAGAGAGAGAGAGAGAGAGAGAGAGAGAGAGAGAGAGAGAGAGAGAGAGAGAGAGAGA